>JAFLJL010014424.1:9503-40287 GCA_018398815.1 Conus ventricosus | reverse complement strand
AAGGAGAGGTGAGACAAGGCAAGAGGAAAGGAGAGGTGAGACAAGGCAAGAGGAGGAAGGAGAGGTGAGACAAGGCAAGAGGAAAGGAGAGGTGAGACAAGGCAAGAGAGGAAAGGAGAGGGGGACAAGGCAAGAGGGGAAAGGAGAGGTGAGCAAGGCAAGAAGGAAAGAAGGAGAAGGTGAGGACAAGGAGGGAGGAAAGGAGAGGGGAGAGGGACAAGGGAAGACGGAAAGGAGAGGTGAGACAAGGCAAAGGAGGAAAAGGAGGGGTGGAGAAAAGGCAAGAGGGAAAGGAGAGGTGAGACTAGGAGAGGAAAGGAAGGTGAGACAAGGAAGAAAAGGGAAAGAGGGTGAGACAAGGCAAAGGGAGGAAAGGAGAGGGACAAGGAAGGGAGGAAAGGAGAGGCGAGGACAAGGCAGAGGAGGAAAGGAGAGGTGGGGACAAGGCAAGAGGGAAAGGAGAGGTGAGACAAGGAGAGGAGGAAAGGAAGGTGAGAAAGGCAAGAGAGGAAGGAAGGAGAGAAGGAGACGGCAAGGAAGGGAAGGATGGACAAGGCAGAGGAAGGGGGAAAGAAGGAAGAGACAAGGAGAGGAAAGGAAGGAGAAAGGCGAGGAAAAGAGGTGAGACAAGGCAAGAGGAAAGGAGAGGTGAGACAAGCAAAGAGGAAGAGAGGTGAGAGGCAAGGAAGAGGAAAGGAGAGGTGAGAAGGCAAGAGAGGAAGGAGAGGGGACAAGGCAAGAGAGGAAAGGAGAGGGGAGGAAGGAAAGGGAAGAGGGAGGGAGCAAGGCAAGACGAGGCAAGAGGAGAGGAGAGGTGAGAGGAAAAGAGGAGAAAGAGAGGGAGACAAGGCAAGAGGAAAGGAGAGGTGAGACAGGCAAGAGAGGAAAGAGAGGTGGAAAGGCAAGAGGAGGAAAGGAGAGTGAGACAAGGCAAGAGCGAGAAGGAGAGGGGGGACAAGGCAAGAGGAAGAAAAGGAAGGGAGAAAGGGAAAGGGAGGAAAGGAAAGGGAGGAAGGCGAGAGGAAAAAAAAAAGGTAGGACAAGGGCAAGAGGAGGAAAGGAGAGGTGAGACAAGGCAAGGGAGGAAGGAGAGGTGAGAAAAAGGGCAGGGAAAGGAGAGGTGAGACAAGGCAAAGGAAAGGAGGGTGAGACAAGGCAGAGGAAAGGAGAGGTGATACAAGAGAGGAAAGGAGAGGTGAGAAGGCAAGAGAGGAAAAGGAGAGGTGAGAAACAAGAGGCGAAGGAAAGGAGAGGTGAGACAAGGCAAGACGAGGAAAGGAGAGGTGAGACAAGCAAGAGGAAAGGAGAGGGAGACAAGGCAGAGGGGGAAAGCAGAGGTGAGACAAAGGCAAGAGGGAAAGGAGAGGTGGACAAGGCAAGGACGAGGAAAGGAGGGAGGCGAGACCAAAGGCAAGAGAGAAAAGGTTCGAGGTGGAGACAAGGCAAGGGGAAAGGAGAAGGTGAATGACAACGGCAAGAAGAGGAATGGAGAGGTGAGACAAGGCAGAGGGGAAAGGAGAGGTGAGGACAAGCGCATGACGAGAAGGGTGAGGTGTGAGACAAGGCAAGAGGAGGCAAAGGCAAGAGGGGGAGACCAAGGCATGAGGAACGGTCGACGGTGAGACAAGGCTAGAGGGGAGGAAAGGAGGGTGAGAAAGGGAAGACGAGGGATAGGAGAGGTGAGGACAAAGGCAAAATAGGGGAAAAGGAGATGGAAAGGACAAGGCAAGTGGAAAGGAGAGGTGGAGAATAGGCAAGACGAGGAAAGGAGAGGTGAGACAAGGCAAGACAAGGAAAGGCGGAGGTGAGACAAGGCAAGACGAGGAAAGGAGAGGTGAGACAAGGCATGAGGAAGGAGAGGTATGAGACAAGGCAGAGGAGGAAAGGTGAGGGAGACAAGGCAAGAGGTGGGGATAAGGTAGAGGTGAGACAAGGCCAAGAGGGGAAGGTGAGGTGATGAGACAAGGCATGACGAGGAAAGGAGAGGTTTGAGACAAGGCACGAGAAAGGTGAGGAGCAGACAAGGCAAAGACGAGGAAAGGAGGCAGTGAAAACAAGGCAAGACGAGCAAAGGAGTAGGTTGAGACAAGGGCAAGAGGAGGAAAAGAGAGATGAGACAAGGCAAGAGGAAATGAGTGGTGAGACAAGGCAAGAGGGAAGGAGTGTGAGACAAGGCAGAGGAAAGCAGAGGGGAGTCAAGGCAAGAGGAAAGGAGATGTGAGACAAGGCAAGACGAGAAAGGAGAGGCGAGACACTCGAGGCATAACGAGGAAAGGAGAGGTGCGGGACAAAGCATGAGGAAAGGAGATGTGAGACAAGGCAAGAAGAGGGAAAGGAGTGGTGCAGCCAAGGCAAAGAGGAAAGAGAGGTGAGGACAAGCCAAGACGAGAAGGAGAGGTTGAGCACCAAGCCAAAAGAGGAGGAAAGGAGAGGTGAGACAACGGCAAGAGGGGTGAAGGGAAGAGGTGAGACAAGGCAACGTGAACGAAAGGAGACGGCGAGACAAGGCAAGAGTAAGGAGAGGTGAGGAAAAGGAAGAGGAAAGGAGAAGTGCGACAAGGCAAGAGGAAAGGAGAGGTGAGACAAAGGCAAGAGGAAAGGAGGGTGAGCCAATGGCAAAAGACGAGGAAAGGAGAGGTGGAAGACAAAGGCAAGAAAGGAAAGGAGAGGTGAGACAAGGCAAGACGGAAAGGAAGCGTGAGTGGACCAGGCAAGACGAGGTAAGGAGAGGTGTTGCAGACCAAGGCAACTAGGAAAGGAGGGTTGAGACAAAGGCAAGAGGAGGAAAGGAGTGCGAGACAGGCAAGACGAGGAAAGTTGATGTTGAGAAAAGGCAAGAGGAAAGTAGAGAGTGAGACAAGGCAAGAGGAAAGGAGAGGATGAGACGGAAAGCGAGGAAAGGAGAGGTGAGACAAGGCAAGAGGAAAGGAGAGGTGAGACAAGGCAAGAGGTAGGAGAGGCGAGACAAGGCAAGAGGACGGAAAGGAGAGGTGAGGTGTGGACAAGGGCAAGAGGAAAGGAGAGGTGAGACAAGGCAAGAGGAGGAAAAAGGAGAGGTGACGACAATGCAAATGAGGAGGAAAGGAGAGGTGAGAGAAGGCAAGAGGAGGAAAGGAGGAGGTGAGACAAGGCAAGAGGAAAGGAGTGGTGAGGAGCAAGGCCAGAGGAAAGGAGAGGGATTCCAAGGCAAGAGGAAAGGAGCGAGTGAGGACAAGGCAAGAGGAGGAAAGGAGAGGTGATACTAAGGCATGACAAGGAAAGGAGGGTGAGGACAAAGCAAGACGAGGGAAAGGAGAGGCGAGACAAGGCACGACGAGGAAAGGAGAGGTGAGACAAGGCCAAGATGCGAAAGGAGTGTGTACAAGGCAAGAGGAGCGAAAGGAGAGGCGAGACAAGGACAAGACCGAGGAAAGGAGAGGTGAGATAAGGCAAGAGGAAAGGAGAGGTGAACAGGCAAGAGGAGGAAATGGAGAGGTGAGACAAGGCAAGACGAGCAAAGGATAGGTGAGGACAGGCCCAAGACGAGAGAAAAGGAGAGGTTTGAGACAAGGCAAGAGGAAAGGAGAGGTGTGAGGACAAGGCAGACGAGGAAAGGAGAGGTGAAGACAAGCAAGAGGAGGAATGGAGAGGTGAGGACAAGGCAAGACGAAATGAAGGCGAGGAGACAAGGCAAGAGGAAAGGAGATGTGAGACAAGGCAAGAGAGGGATAGGAGAGGTGACACACTGCAAGAGGGAAAGGAGAGGTGAGACAAGGCAAGACGAGGAAAGGAGAGGTGAGACAAGGCAAGAGGTGGAAAGGAACGAGGGTGGACAAGGCAACAGAGGAGGAAAGGAGAGGTGGACATGGCAAGACGAAAGGAGAGGCGAGACAAGGCATGAGGGGAAAGGAGATGTGAGACAAGGCAAGAGGAGGTAAGGAGAGGTGAGACAAGCAAAGTCGAGGTAAGGAGAGGTGAGGTCTAGGCAAGAGGAGGAAAAGGAGAGGGAGGAAAAAGGCGAGAGAAAGGAGAGGTGAGACAAGGCAAGAGGGGAAAGGAGAGAGAGCGTGGAGACAAGGCAACAAAACGAGGAAAGGAGCGGTGAGACATTACAAGAGGAACGGAGAGGTGAGACAAGGCATGAGGAGGGAAAGGTGAGGTGGTGACTAAATACAAAGAGGAAAGATGATTTGAGACAAGGCAAGACGAGGAATGGACGAGGTGAGGGGAGAAAGGCAAGACGAGGAAAGGATGGTGAACAAGGCAAGACGAGAAAAGGAGAGGTGAGACAAGGGACAAAGAGGGGAAAGGAGAGGTTGAGACAAAGGCAAGGGGAGGAATAATGGAGAGGTGAGACAAGGCAAGAGGAGGAAAGGAGAGGTGAGACAAGGCAAGAGGAAAGGCGAGAGGTGAGACAAGGCAAGAGGAGGAAAGAGACGGTGAGACAAGGCAAGAGGAAAGGATGTGGTGAGACAAGGGCAAGAAGAACGGAGGTGAGTCAAGGCAAGGATGAAAGGAGAGGTGAGACAAAGCAAGACGAGGGATGGAGAGGTGAGACAAGGCAAAGAGGAGGGAAAGGCGAGGTGAGACAAGCAAGAGGAAAGGAGAGAGTTGAGATAAGGCAAGAGGAAAGGAGAGGTGGATCCAAGGCAAGAGGGAGGAAAATTATAGGTTATACAAGGCAACCCCCCCCCCCCCCCCCAACCCCTATTATCTAAATTAGATTACCCCCCCCCCCCGCCCCCCCCGCCCCCCCCCCGGCCTGCCCCCCAGCTCACAACCCCCGTCCCCCCCCCCCCCCCCCACTATCCGCGATGCCCACCCCCAAAGGAACCCCCCCCGGCCCCCCCCACCCCCCCCCCCCCCCGAGGTGAGACAAGGCAAGAGGAAAGGAGAGGTGAGACAAGGCAAGAGGAAAGGAGAGGTGAGACAAGGCAAAGGAATGGACGCAGGGGAGACAATGCAAAGAGGAAAGGAGAAGTTGAGACAAGGCAAGAGCCGAAGGAAAAAAGAGGCGAGACATGGCAGAGGAAAGGGAGAGGTAAGACAAGGCAACAGGATGAAGGAAAGAGGTGTGAGACTGGCATGAGGAAAGGAGAGGGGAGACAAGGCAAGAGGAGGAAAGGAGAGGTTAAGCAAGGGAAGACGAAGAAAGGAGAGGTGATGAGGACAAGGCAAAGACGAGGAAAGGAGAGGTGAGACAAGGCAAGAAGTGAAAGGAGAGGTGAGACATAGGCAAGAGGAGGAAAGAGAGGTGAGACCCTAAAGCAAAGAGGAAAGGAGAGGTGATGACAAGGCAAAGGAGGAAAGGAGAGGGTGAGACAAGGCACAGAGGAGGAAGGAGAGGTGCGGAAAAGGCATAGAGGAAAGGAGAGGCGAGACAGGCAAAAAAACTAGGAAAGGAGAGAGGGAGACAGGCCAAGAGGAGGAAAGGAGAGGTGAGAAAGGCAAGAGGAAAGGGAGAGGTGAGGACAAGGCAAGAGGGAAGGAGAGGTGCAGACAAGGCAAGAGGGAATGGAGAGGTGAGACAAGGCAAGAGGAAAGGAGAGGTGAGGTCAAGGCAAGAGGAAAGGAGAGGTGAGACAAGGCAAGACGAGGAAAAGAAGAGGTGAGACATGGCAAGAGGAGGAAAGAGAGGGAGTCAAGGCAAGAGGAAAGAAGAGGTGAGACAAGGCAAGACGAGGGAAAGAGAGGTGAGACCAAGGCAATAGGACAGGAGGAGGTGAGACAATGGCAAGAGAAAGGACAGCCGCAGACAAGGCAAGAGGAGGAAAGGAGAGGTGAGACTAGGCAAGAGGAAGGAGAAGCGCGAGAGGAAGGCAAGACGAGGGTAAAGAAGAGGTGAGACAACGGCAAGAGGAAAGGAAGGGTGAAGGACAAGGCAGAAAACGAGGTAAGGAGAGTGAGGGACAAGGCAAGAGGAAAGGAGAGGCGAGGACAAGGAAGTCGAGGAAAGGGGGGGAGCGTGAGACAAGGCAAGAGGTAAGGTAGTGGTGAGACAAGGCAAGAGGAAAAGGACAGCCCGAGACAAGGCCAAGAGGGAGGAAAGGAGAAGGTGAGACAAGGCAAGAGGAACAAGGAGAGGTGAGACAAGGGCCTAGAGGAGGAAAGGACGAGGTGAGGACAAAGGCTCAAGAGGAGGAAAAGGAGAGTGAGACAAGGCAAAGAGGAGGAAAGGAGAAGGTGAGACAAGGAAGAGGAAAGGAGAGGCGAGACATGGGAAGAGGAAAGGAGAGGTGAGATCAAGGCAAGAACGAGGGTAAGGAGAGGTGAGACAAGGCAAGAGGATAAGGGAGGTGAGACAAGGCAAGAGGACGGATAGGAAAGGAGGGTGAGACAAGTCAAGAGGAGGAAAGGGAGAGGTGACACAAGGCAAGAGGAAAAGGAGAGGCGAGACAGGCAAGAGGAAAGGAGAGGTGAGACAAGGCAAGAGAAGGAAGGAGAGGCGAGCATGGAGAGGAAAGGAGAGGTGAGACAAGGCAAGACGAGGTAAGGAGAGATGAGACAAGGCAAAGACGAGGATAGGAGAGTGAGACAAGGCAGAGGAAAGGACGATGTGAGAAAGGCAGAGGAGGAAAGGAGGAGGTGAGACAAGGCATAGAGGAAGGATAGGACGAGGTGACACACGGGCAAGAGGCAAAAGGAGAGAGGTCGAGAAGAGAGGGAAAATGCCAAAAAAGAAAGGATGAGGTGTGAGACAAGGCAAGAGAAGGAAAGTAGAGGCGAGACAAGGCAGAGGAAAGGAGAGGGAGACAAGGCAAGAGGAAAGGGAGAGGTGAGACAAATACAAGACGAGGGGAAAGGAGAGGTGAGACAAGGCCAAGAGGAAAGGAGAGGGAAGACAAGGCAAGAGGAATGGTGTGAGACAATGGCAAGAGGAGGAAGGAGGAGGCGAAACAAGGCAAGAGAAGAAAGGAGAGTTGTAGACAAGGCAAGAGGAGGAAAGGAGATGTGAGACAAGGCAAGAGGAAAGGAGAGGTGCCGACCAAGGCAAGAGAGGCAAAGGAGAGGGGAGGAAGACAAGGGAAGAGGACAGAGTGGTGAGACCTGGCATGAGGGGAAAAGGTAGAGTGTGACAGGCAAGAGGAATGGAGAGGTGATACAAGGCAAGAGGAGGAAAGGGGAGGGAGGCGAGGGACAAGGCAAAAGACGAGGAAAAGGAGAGGTGAGACAAGGCCAAGAGGAAAAGGAGAGGTGAGACCAGGCCAAGGCGGCGAAATTAGTGGTGAGACAAGGCAAGAGAAGGTGAGGGAGACAAGGCAAGACGAGGGAAGGAGAGGGAGACAAGGCAAGAGGAGGAGAGTGGAGAGGCGAGACAAGGCAAGACGAGAGAAAAGGAGAGGGACACAAGGCATGAGGAAAGGTCGAGGTGAGACAAGCAAGAGGAAAGGAGAGGTGTGAGACAAGGCATGACGAGGAATGGAGAGCGTAGACAAGGCAAGACGAGGAAAGCGTAGGGAGACAAGGCAAGAGGAAAGGAGAGGCGAGACAAGGCAAGCCGACGGAAAGGAGCGGTGAGAGAAGGCCACCAAGCGAGGACAAGGAGAGGTGATGAGACAAGTCAAGACGGGAAAGGAGAGGTGAGACAAGGAAGAGGGAGGGAAAGGAGCAGGTGAAACAAGGCAAAAGACGAGGAAAGGAGAGGTGAGGACAAGGCAAAGAGGAAAGGGGAGAGGTGAGGACTAGGCAAGAGGAAAGGAGAGTTGATGGCAAGTCAAGAGGAGGAAAGGAGAGGTGAGACAAGGCATGAGGAGGAAAAGTGAGGTGAGAAAGGCCAAGAGGAGGAAAGGAGGGGTGCGAAAGGCAAGAGGAGGAAAGGGAGTGGTGGCATGCGGCTGAGACAACGCAAGAGGAAAGGAGAGGTGAGGACAAGGCAGGAGGAAAGGAGAGAGCGTGTGAGACAAGGCAAGAGGAGGAAGGAGAGGTGAAAAAGGCAATAGGAAAGGAGAGGTGATGAGACAAGCAAGAGGAAAGGACAGCCGAAGGACAAGGCAAGTGGGAGGAAAGGAGAGGTGAAGAGGTGTGAGACAAGGCAAGGGAAAGAGATAGCACGACAAAGGCAAGGAACGAGGAAAAGAGTGGTGAGACAAGGCAAGAGGAAAGGGAGAGGTGAGAAAGGCAAGGCGAGGAAAGGAGAGGTCGCAGACAAGGCAAGAGGAATGGCAGAGGTTGAGACAAGGCAAGAGGAAAGGAGAGGTTGAGAAAGGCAGTCGAGGAAAGGGGAGCGTGAGACAAGCAAGAGGAAAGGAGAGGTGCGACAAGGCAGAGGAAAGGACAAGCGAGACAAGGCAAGAGGAGAAAGGTGAGGTGAGACAGGCCAAGAGAGGAAAGGGAGGTGAGACAAGGCAAGAGGAGGAAAGGAGAGGTTGACAAGGCAAGAGGAGGAAAGAGAGGTGAGACAAGGCAAGACGAGAAAAAGGACGAGGTTGAGAGAAGGCAAGAGGAAAAGGAGAGGTGAGACAAGCAAGAGGCGAGGGATGGAGAGGTGAGCACAAGGCAAGACGAGGTTAGGAGAGGTGAGACAATGCAAGGGAAAGGAGGGAGGTGAGACAAGACAGAGGAGGATAAGGAAAGGCGAGACAAGGCAAGAGTAAAGAGAGGGTGAGACAAGGCAAGGACGAGGATAGGAGAGGTGAGAACAAGGCAAGAGGAAATGGAGAGGCGAGACTCAAGGGAAGAGGAAAAAGGAGAGGTTGAGACAAGGCAAAAGAGAAGGAAAGATGATGGCGAGACAAGACATAAGGAAAGGAGAGGGCGAGAAGGCAAGAGGAAGCAGAGGTGAGGACAGGCAAGACGAGGATAGGAGAGGTGAGACAAAGGGCAAGAGGAAAAAGGAGAGGTGAGACAAGGCAAAAGAGGAGGAAAAGAGAGGTGAGACAGGCAAGAGGTAAGGAGAGGTGAGACAAGGCAAGAGGAGGAAAGGAGAGGATGAGAATAAGGCAAGAGAGGAACGGAGAGGTGGGACAAGGCAAGAGGAAAGGAGAGGCGAGACAAGGCCAAAACTAGAAAGGAGGGCGAGAACAAGTCAAGAGGAGGAAAGGAAGAAGGTGAGACAAGGCAAGAGGAAAGGAGAGGTGAGAGGAAGGCAAGAGGGAAAGGAGAGGTGAGACAAGGCAAGAGGAAGAGGAGAGGTGAGACAAGGCAAGAGGAAAGGAGGGTGAGACAGGCAAGAGGAAAGGAGAGGTGAGATCAAGGCAAGACGGAGGGAAGAAGAGGTGAGCAACGCAAGAGGAGGAAGGAGAGGTGAGGACAAGGCCAGAGGAAAGGATGAGGTTGAGGACAAGGCAAGGACGGAAAGGAGTAGGGAGACAAGGCAATAGGGAAATGAGAGGTGAGACAAGGCAAGAGGAAAGGAACAGCGAGGACAAGGCTAAGAGGAGGAAAGGAGAGGTGATGAGACAAGGCAAAGGGAAAGGAGAAGCGCGACAAGCAGACGAGGAAAAAGAGAGGTGGACAAGGCAAGAGGAATGAGAGGTGAAACAAGGCAAGACGAGGAAAAGGAGAGGCTGAGACCCCAAGGCAAGGATGAGAAAGCGAGAGGTGTGACAAAGCAAGACGAGGAAAAGGGAGAGGTGAGACAATACAAGAGAAAGAACGAGGTGAGACCAAGGGCATGACGAGGAAAGGAGAGGTGAGACAATACAAGAGGAAAGAAGAGTGTGAGACAAGCAAGGACGAGGAAAGGATAGTGAGAACAAGGCAAGACGAAGAAAAGGTGAGGTGAGACAAGGCAAGAGGAAAGGAAGAGGTGAGACAGGCAAGAGGAGGAAAGGAGAGGTGAGACAGGCAAGAGGAGGAAAGGAGAGGTGAGACAAGGCAAGAGGAAAGGAGAGGTGAGACAAGGCAAGAGGAGGAAAGGAGAGAGGTGAGAAAGGCTAGAGGAAAGGGAGAGGTGTGAGGACAAGGCAAGAGGGAAAGGAGAGGTGAGTCAAGGCAAGAGGAATGGAGAGGTGAGACCAGGCAAGACGAGGAAAGGAGAGGGAGAACAACGGCAAGAGAGAGGAAAGGGAGTGGTGAGCAGGCCAAGAGGAAAGGGAGGTGAGGACAAGGAAAGAGGAAAGGAGAGGTGATACAAGGGCAAGAGGAGGAGGAAAAGGAGAGATGAGGACAAGGCAAGAGGAGGAAAGGATGAGGTGAGACAAGGCAAAAAGAGGAGGAAAGGAGAGGTGAGACAAGGCAAGAGGAAAGGAGAGGTGAGACAACGGCAAGAGGAAAGGAGAGGTGAGACAAGGCAAGAGCAAAGGAGAGGTGAGGGACACAGGCAAGAGGGAAAGGTGAGGTGAGACAGGCAGAGGAGAGAAAAGAAGAGGTGAGACAAGGCAAGAGGTAGGAGAGCTCGAGACCAAGGCAAGAGAGGAGGAAAGGAGGTTGAGACAACGGCAAGAGGAGGTACGGAGAGGATGAGACAAGGCAAGAGGAAAAAGAGAGGTTGAGCCAAAGGCAAGAGTAAAGGAGAGGTTGGACAAGGCCAAGACGAGGAAAAGGTGATGTGAGACAAGGCCAAGAGGAAAAAAAAAAAAGGAGAGGTGAAGACAAGGCAAGAGCGAAAGGAGAGGTGATAAGAGCTAGAGGAGGAAAGGAGAGGTGACAAAGCAAGAGGAGGAAAAAGAGGCGTGGACAAGGCAAGAGGATATGGAGAGGTGAGACCAGGGAAGGACGAGGAAAAGGTGAGGTGATACCACGGCAAGACGAGGATAGGAGAGGTTGAAGGTGAGACAAAGGCAGAGGACTGTGTGAGGTGTGAAACAAGGCCAAGACGGAGGAAGGAGAGGTGAGACAAGGCAAGACAAGAGGAGGAAAGTAGGGGAGACAAGGCAAGAGGAGGAAAGGAGAGAGTGAGACAAGGGAAGACGAGGGAAATGAGAGGTGAGACAAGGCAAAGAAGAGGAAAAGGAGAGGTGAAACAAGGCAAGAGGAAAGGAGAGCGCTGAGAAAGGCATGAGGTGGAAAGGAGGAGGTGAGACAAGCCAAGAGGAAAGGAGAGGTGAGACAAGGCACCGAGGAGGAAAGGAAGAGGTGAGACAAGCAAGAGGGAGGAAAGGAGAAGATGAGAAAAGCGCAAGAGGAAAAGGAGAGGCGGAGCGAGACAAGGCAAAACTAGGGAAAAGGAGAGGCGAGACAAGGAAAAGAGGAGGGAAAGGAGAGGTGGGTGAGGTGAGAGAGACAAGGCAAGAGGAAAGGTGAGGTGAGCAAGGCAAGTGGAAAGGAGAAGGTGAGACAAGGCAAGAGGGAAAGGAGAGGTGAGACAAGGACAAAAGAGGAAAGGAGAGTTTGAGACAAGGCAAGACGAGGAAAGAAGAGGTGAGACAAGGCAAGAGGAGGGAAAGGAGAGGTGAGGACAGGCAAAGAGGAAAGAGAGGTGTGGACAAGGCAAGACGAGGAAAGGAGAGGTGAGGGACAATGCACTAGGATAAGAAGAGGTGAGACAAGACAAGAGGGGGAAAGGACAGCCGAGACAAGGCAAAGGCAGGATGGAAAGGAGTGGTGAGTGGACAAGGCAAGAGGAAAGGAGAAGCGCGACAAGGCACGACGAGTAGAAAAGAGAGGTGAGACAAGGCAAGAGGAAAGGAGAGGTGAGACAAGGCAAGACGAGAAAGGAGAGGTGAGACAAGGACAAGAGGAGAGGTGCAGGATGAGTGCGACAAGGCAAGAGAAGTGGGGGAGGGGGGAGTGGGGAAAAACCAGCCGAGACAAGGCAAGAGGAGAAAGGAGAGGTGAGACAAGGGCACAAGAGGAAAGAGAGGTGAGACAGGCAAAGAAGAGGGAGGACAGGGGAGAGTGAGGACAAGCAAGAGGAGGAAAGGAGAGGTGGTGACAGGCAAAGCAGGTGGGAAAGGAGAGGTGAGATAAAGGCAAAGTGGAACGGGAGAGGCGAGACTTGCCAAGAGGAATGGAGAGAGGTGGAGTGAGACAAAGGGCAGAGGAGGAAAGCAGAGGGAGTCAGGCAAGACGGGTAAGGAGTGAGAGGTGAGACATAGGCAAGAGGAAAGGAGTGTGAGACAAGGCAAAGTGGTGCGAAAGGAGAGGCGATGACCAACAGGCAAGAGGAATGGTGAGGTGAGACAAGGCAAGACGAGGAAAGAGAGATGAGGACAAGGCAAGAGGAAAGGAGAGGTTGAGACAAGGCAAGGAGGTCAGGAGATGTGTGAGACAAGGGAAGAGGAAAGGAGAGGTGCGGACAAGGCTAGAGGAGGAATGGAGAGGTGACACAAGGCAAGAGGAGGAAAGGTGGGTGAGACAAAGGCAAGAGGAGGAAAAGGATTGGTGAGGACAAGGCCAAGAGGAAAGGAGAGGTGAGAACAAGGGAAGAGGAAAGGAGAGGTGAGAACAAGGCAAGAGGGGGAAAAGGAGTAGGTGACACAAGGAATAGGAATGGACGAGGTGAGACAAGGCACGAGGAAAGGACAGCCGTAGGATTAACGGCAAGAGGTGGAAAAGGTGAGGAGAGACAAGGCAAGAGGAATGGAGAAACGCGACAAGGGAAGACGATGGAAAAGAGAGGTGAGAAAGGCAAGAGGAAAAGGAGAGGGTGGACAAGGCAAGACGAGGAAAGGAGAGGTGTAGAGACAAGGGCAAGAGGAAAGGAGAGGGTGAGTCAAGGCAAGAGAGGAAAGGAGAGGTGAGACAAGGCAAGAGGAGGGAAGGAGAGGTGAGACAAGACAAGAGGAGGAAAAGGAGGAGGACGAGACCAACGGCAAGAGTAAAAGGAGAGGTGAGACAACGGCCAAGAGGAGGGGAAGGAGAGGTGAGACAAGGCAAGGAGGAAAGGAGAGGTGCGACATGGAAAGAGGAGGACAAAAGGAGAGGTGATGAGACAATGCATGAGGAGGTAAGGATGAGGTGAGGACAATGCAAGACGGAGAAAAGGAACGAGGTGAGTGTAGGCAATAGGGAAAGGAGAGGCGAGACAATGGCTAGAGGAAAGGAGAGGAGAGACAAGGCACGAGGAGGAAGGAGAGGTTGAGACACAGGGCAAGACGAGTATGGAGAGGTGAGACTCAATTGCAAAAGAGGAAGGAGAGAGGTGAGACAAGACAAGAGGAGGTAAGTGAGGCAGAGACAAGGCCAAGAGTAAAGGAGAGGTGAGGACAAGGCAAGACGAGAGAAAGAGAGATGAGACAAGGCACAGAGAGGGAAAGGAGAGGTGAGACAAGGCAAGAGGAAAGGAAGGAGACAAGGCAAGAGGAAAGGAGAGGTAGACAAGGCAAGAGGAAAGGAGTGAACAAGGCAAAGGAAAGGAAGGGACAAGCAAGAGGAAAGGAGAGGTGAGACAAGGCAAGAGAGAAAGGAGAGGAGACAAGGCAGAGGAAAGGAGAGGTGAGACAAGGCAAGGGGAAAGGAGGGGCGAGACAAGGGCCAAGAGGGGGGGGAAAGGAGAGGTGAGACAAGGCAAGCCCGGGGAAAAAAAAGGAAAAGGAGGGCGAGACAAGGCAAGACGGGGAAAAAGGAGAGGTGGAAAACCCAAGGGGGAAAGGAGAGGTGGGGCCCAAGGGCCAAAGGAAAGGGAGGTGAGAAAAGGGAAAGACGAGGAAAAAGGAGAGGGTGACACAAGGCAAGAGGAAAGGAGAGGGCGAGAAAAAGGCAAGAGGAAAGGAAAAGGTGAGACAAGGAAAAGAAAAGGGAAAGAAAGGGCGAGCAAGGCAAAGGGGGAAAAGAGAGGTGAGACAAGGCAAGCGGGGAAAAGGAAGGGCAACAAGGCAAGACGAGGAAAGGCGGGGGTGAGAAAGGAAAGGGGAAAAAGGGAGAGGTGAAAAAGGGGCAAGACGGGGAAAAGGAGGGGGTGGGGAAAAAGGAAAGGGAAAAGGGAAAGGGGTGAGCCCAAGGCAAGGGGAAAGGAAAAGGGTGAGGAAAGGCAAAGGAGGAAAGGAGAGTGAGACAAGGCAAAGGGGGGAAAGGAGGGGTTGGGGAAAAGGCAAGAGGGGAAAGGAGGGGTGAACAAGGCAAAGGAGGAAAGGAGAGGTGAGACAAGGCAAAAAGGGGGAAAAAGGAAAAGTGGTGGGGCCAAAGGCCCAAGGGGAAAGGAAGGTGAGAAAGGCAAGAGGAAAGGAGAGGGTGAGAAAAGGGGCAAGGGGAGGAAAGGGAAAGGGTGCACAAGGCAATAGGAAAGGGGGGGTTTGAAAACCAAGGAAAGAGGAAAGGACACCCAAAGACAAGGCAAGAGGAAAAAGGGAAAAAGGTGAGCCCGGGCAAGGGGAAGGAGAAGGCGAAAGGGCAAGACGGGGAAAAAGATAGGTGGGAAAATGCAAGGGGAAAGGAAGGTGGGGAAAATGCAAGACGGGGAAAGGAGAGTGAGACAAAGCAAGAGGAGGAAAAGAGGCGGGGCAAGGCAAGCGAGGAAAGGGGAGGTGAGACAAGGAAATGGGGAAAAGTGGGGGTGAGAAAAGGGGGGGGCAAGGGGAAAAGGACAGCCGGGGACAAGGCAAGAGGGGGAAAAGGAAAAGGGGAAAACAAGGAAAAGAGGAAAGGAGAGGTGAAAAAGGCAAGGGAGGAAAGGGAAGGGGGCCCAAAAGGCAATGGGGAAAGGAGAGGGAGAAAGGGGCCCAAGAGGAAAGGACAGTTTGAAAAAGGCAAGGGGAAAGGAAAGGGGAGAGGTGGACAAGGAAAGGGGAAAAGGGAAAGGAAGCGCGAAAAAGGCCCAAACGGGAAAAGATAGGTGAGACAAGGCAAGGGGAAAAGGAAAAGGGGGTTGAGAAAAATTGCAAAGACGGGGAAAAGGAGAGGTGAAAAAGGGGCAAGGGGAAAGGAGAGGTGGGGAAAAAGCAAGAGGGGGAAAAGGGAGAGGCGGGGAAAAGGGCAAGTCGGGGAAAGGGGGGGGGGTGAGACAAGGCAAGAGGAAAGTAGAGGTGAGAAAAGGCAAAGGAAAGACAGCCGAGAAAAGGGGAAGGGAGGGGGAAAGGGAGGGGTGAGAAAAAGGAAAAGGGAAAGGAAGGTGAGACAAGGCAAAGGAGGAAAGGAGGGTTTGGAGACAAGGCAAGAGGAGGAAAGGAGAGGTGAGAAAAAGGAAAGACGAAAAAAGGGAAGGGGTGGAAAAAGAAAGGGAAAGGAGGGGGAAAGACAAGGCAAGGGGGGAAAGTAGAGGTGAGAAAAGGGCCCAAGACGGGGGAAAGGGAGGGAGACAAGGCAAGGGGGAAAGGGAAAGGGAGACAACCCAAGGGGAAAGGAAACCCCGAGAAAAAGGCAAGGGAGGAAAGAGGGGGGAGACAGGGAAGAGGAAAGGAGAGGTGGGGCCCAAGGAAAGCCGGGGAAAAAGGAGGGGTGAGCCCCAAAGGCAAAGACGAGGAAAGGGAGGTGAGACAAGGAAAAGGGGAAAAAGGAAGGTGGGGCCCAAGGCCCAAGAAAGGAAAGGAAAGGGGTTGGACAAGGCAAGAGGGGGAAAAGGGAGAGGTGAGAAAAGGGCAAGAGGGGGAAAGGAGAGGTAAAAAACAAGGCAAGGGGAAAAAGGAGGGGCGAGACACCAAGAGGAAAAGGAGAGGTGAGACAAGGCAAAAAGGAGGAAAGGAGATGTGAGTAAAGGGCAAAAAGACTGGTAAGGAGAGGTGAGACAAGGAAGGGGGAAAGGAGAGGTAAACCCAAGGAAAAGGAGGAAAGGAGAGGCGGGGACAAGGCAAAGAGGAAAGGAGGGTGAGACAAGGCAAACGGGGGGAAAGGAAAGAGATGAGACAAGGCAAGAGGAAAGGAGAGGTGAGACAAGGCAAGGGGAAAAGGAGATGTGGACAAGGAAAGGGGGGAAAGGAGGGGTGGAAAAGGCAAGGGAGGAAAGGAGAGGTGACAAAAGGCAAGGGGAAAAGGAGGGGGCGAGACAAGAAAGGGGAAAAGGGAAGGTGAGAAAGGAAAGGGAAAAGGAAAGTGGGGCGAGACAAGGCAAGGGAAAAAAGGGGAAAAAAGGGCCCAAGGGGAAAGGAGATGGGGGAGACAAGGAAAGAGGAGGAAAGGAGGGGTGAGACAAGGCAAGAGGGGGAAAGGAGGGGGGAGACAAGGAAAGGGGAAGGAAAAGGGTTTGGTGAGGAAAAGGCAAGAAAAAGGGGAAGAGGTGAGACAAGGAAAGAGAAAAGGAGGGGGTTGAGCCCAAGGCAAGGGGGGAAAAGGGAGAGGGGGGACAAAAGGCAATGGGAAAGGAAAAGGTAAAGACAAAGGCAAGACGGGGAAAGGGGAAGTGAGAAAAGCAAGGGGAAAGGAGAGGTGGGGCAAGGAAAGCCGACGAAATTAGAGGGGGAACAAGGCAAGAGGAAAGAGGGGGGCCCAAGGAAAGACGAGGAAAGGAGGGGGAAAGAACAAGGCAAGAGGGGGAGAGGAGGGGCGAACGGAAAAAAGAGGAAAGGAGAGGGAGCCCCAAAAGGCAAGGGAAAAGGAGAGGCGGACAAGGAAAGGGGGGGAGGAAAAGGAAGGTAAAACAAGGGCAAACGGGGAAAGGAGGGGCCCGAGAAAAGGCAAGACGAGGAAAAAAGGGGTGGAAAAGGGAAAGGGAGGAAAGGAGAGGTGAGAAAAGGGAAAGAGGAAAGGAGAGGGAGCAAAGGCAAGACGGGGGAAAGGAGAGGTAACAAGGCCCAAGAGGAAAGGAGGGGGCCGGGGAAAAAAGGCAAGGGGAAAAGGAGAGGTAGACAAGGCAAGAAAAGGGAAAAGTGAGGCGAGACAAGGAAAAGAGGGGGAAAAGGGAGGGGGAAAAAAGGGCAAGCCGGGGGAAAGGAGGGGCAAAGACAAGGGCAAGACGGGGAAAAAGGGCAGGTGGGGACAAGGCAAGGGGGAAAGGGAGGGGACAAGGCCAAGCGGGGAAAGGGAGGTGAGCAAGGAAAGAGGAAAGGAGGGGTTTGAGAAAAGGCAAGAGGAAAGGATGGGGTTTGAGGAAAGGCAAGAGGGGGAAAAAGGGGAGAGGTAAAGAAAGGAAAGAGGAGGAAAGGAGAGGGGGTGCCCAAGGCAAGAAGAAAAAAAGGGCGGGTGGGGAAAAGGCCAAAAAAGGAAAGGAGGGGGAGAAAAGGGCCAAGACGAAAAGGAGAGGTGAGACAAGGCAAAGGAAAGGGAGGTGAGACAAGGAAAGAGGAAAGGAAAAGGTGAGGGAAAGGGCAAGAGGGGGAAAAGGGGAAAAGGTGAGAAAAGGAAAAGGGGAGGAAAGGAGAGTGAGAAAAAGGCCCAAGGGGGAAAGGAGGGGTAAAGACAAGGCAAGAGGGGGAAAGGGGGAGGTGGGGAAAAGGGCCCAAGAGGGGGAAAAGGAAAAGTGGTAACAAGGAAAAGAAAAAAGGAGAGGGAGACAAGGAAAGGGGAAAGGGAGGTGAGAAACCCAAGAGGAGGAAAGGAGGGGAAAACACAAGGAAATAGGAAAGGGAGGTGAGAAAAGGAAAAGGAAGGGAAAGGCAGCTGAGACAACCCAAGGGAGGAAAGGAAAAGTGAAAAAGGGCAAGGGGGAAAGGAGAAGCGCGAAAAGGGGGGCAAGCGGGAAAAGAAGGTGAGAAAAGGAAAAGGGGGAAAGGAGAGGTGGGGAAAATGCAAGAGGGGTAAAGGGGGGTGAGAAAAAGGCAAGGGGAAAGGAGAGGTAAAAAAGCAAGGGGAGGAAAAGGAGAGGCGGGAACAAGGCAAGTCGGGGAAGGGGAGGTGAGAAAAGGAAAAGGGGAAAGTAGAGGTGAGACAAGGCAAGAGGAAAGGAAAAAGCCGAGCCCAAGGGAAAAGGGGAAAGGAAAGGAAGGTGAACAAGGAAAAGGGGAAAAGGAGAGGAAACAAGGCCAAGGGGGGAAAAGGAGAGGTGAGACAAGGCAAGAGGGGGAAAAGGAGAGGTGAGACAAGGCAAGACGAGAAAAGGAGAGGTAAAAAGGCAAGAGGAAAGGAGAGGGAGACAAGGCAAGAGGAAAGCCCGAGGTGAGAAAAGGGGCAAGACGAGGAAAAGGGAAAATGAGAAAAAGGGCCCAAGGGGAAAAGGGGGGAGAAAAGGGGCAAGGGGAAAAGGGAGAGGTGGAAAAGGGCAAAAAGAGGAAAGGGGGGTGAGAAAAGGCAAGACGGGGAAAGGGAGATGTGAGAAAAGGGCAAGAGGAAAGGAGAGGGGGAGAAAAAGGCAAGAAAGGAAAGGAGGGGTGAGACAAGGCAAGAGGGGAAAAAGGAGAGGGGGAACAACCCAAGGGGGGGGAAAGGAGAAGGGGGAGAAAAGGGCAAGGGAAAAGGGAAGGCAAAACATCCCAAAAGGGGAAAGGAGAGGTAAAGACAAGGCAAGGGGGGGAAAAGGAAAAGTGAGTCAAGGCAAGAAAAGGAAAGGGGAGGGGGGAGAAAAGGGCAAGAAAAAGGGGAGGGGTGAGCCCAAAGGAAAGGGGGAAAAGGAGGGGGCGAAAAAGGCAAGAGGAAAGGAGGGGTGAAAAAGGGAAAGGGACGGGGGAAAAGGAAGATGAGAAAAGGGCAAGGGGAAAAGGGAAAAGAGGGGGGACAAGGCAAGGGGAAAAAAGGAGAGGTGAGAAAAGGGCAAGGGGAGGGGGGGAAAGGGGTGGGAAAAGGCAAGAGGGGAAAAAGGAAAGGTGACAAAACAAGGGGAAAGGAGGGGCGAGGACAAGCAAGAGGAAAGGAGGGGTGAGACAAAGGCAAGAGAAGGAAAGTAGAGCAGAAAAGGAAAGAGGAAAGGAGGGGGAGCCCAAGGAAAAGAAAAAGGAGGGGTTTGAGACAAGACAAACGAGGAAAGGAGAGGGAGAAAAAGGAAAAGGGAAAGGAAAAGGAAGACAAGGCAAGAGGAGGAAAGGAGAGGTGGGGCAAGGAAAAGGGAAAAAGGAGATGTGAGAAAAGGCAAGAGGAGGAAAGGAGGGGTGGGGGAAAAGGCAAAGGGGGGAAAGGAGAGGGGGGGGAAAAGGAAGGGGAGGAAAGGATTGGGGGAGGAAAGGGCAAGTGGAAAGGAGGGGTTGAGCAAGGCAAAGAAAAGGAGAGGGTAAAGGAAAAAGGAAAGAAAAAAGGGAAGAGGCGAGAAAAGGGGGCAAGAGGAAAAGGAGAGGTGAGAAAGGGGAAAGACGGGGGAAAGGGGAGAAAAGGAAAAGGCAAGAAAGGGAGGTGAGACAAAGCGGGGAGGAAAGGAAAAGGTGAGACCAAGGCGGGGGAAAAGGGAGAGGTGAGAAAAGGAAGAGGGGGGAAAGAAAGGGTAAACCCAAGCCAAGAGGGGGGAAAAAGGAATTGGGAAAACAATGCAAGAGGAAAAGGAAAGAGGTGAGACAAGGGAAGAAAAAAGGGAAAGAGCAGATAGGCAAGAGGGGGAAAAAGGAGAGGTACAAAGGCCCAAAGGAAAGGGAGGGTGAGCCCCAAGGCAAGGGGAAAAAGGACACCCCGAGAAAAGGGAAAGGGAAGGAGGGTGAGAAAAGGGAAAAGAAAAGGGAAAGTAGAGGCGAGAAAAGGGGAAAAGGGAAAAAGGAGAGGGAGAAAAAGGCAAGAGGAAAGGAGGGGTGAGAAAAAGAAAAGGACAGGAAAGGAGGGGGTTAAAGAAAAGGCAAGGGAAAAGGAGGGGAAAAAACAAGGCAAGAGGAAGGAAAATGTGGGGACGGGCAAGAGGAGGAAGGGGGTTTTTGAGACAAGGCAAGGGGAGGAAAGGGAGGTGGGGAAAAAGGCAAAAAGGAGGAATAGATTGGTGAGACAATGAAGAGGAAAGGAGAGGTAGACGGCAAGAAAAAAGGGAAAGAGGGAACAAGCAAGAGGGGGAAAAAAAAAAAAAAAAAAAAGGAAGTGACAAAAGGGCCCAAATAGGAAAAAGGAGAGGTGAGACAAGGAAAAGGAAAGGCCACCCGAGACAAGGCAAGAGGGGGAAAAGGGAGAGGTGAGAAAAAGGCAAAAAAGGAAAGGGAAGCGGACAAGGCAAGCCCGAGGAAAAAAAAAGGTGAGCCAAGGGCCGGGGGAAAAGGAAAGAGGTTGGGAAAAAGGGCAAACAAAAGGAAAGGAGAGTGAGACAAGGCAAGGGGAAAAGGAGAGTTGAGAAAGGGGAAAAGGGGAAAGGAAAGGAGAGGGGGAGACAAGCAATTGGGAGGAAAAGGAGGGTGGGGACAAGGCAAGGGGAAAAGGGGAGAGGTGAGAAAAGGGCCCAAGAGGAAAGGGGACAGCCAGACAAGGCAAGAGGGGGAAAAGGAAAAGGTGAGACAGGGAAGGGGAAAAGGAAGGTGAGAAAAAGGGAAAAAAGAGGAGGGGAAAGGAGAGGTGAGAAAAGGCCGACGAAAAAGGAAAAGGTGAGAAAAGGAAGAGGAAAGGGAGGCGAGACAGGGAAAAAGGGGAAAAAGGATGGGTTTGGAAAAAGGCAAGAGGGGAAAAAGGAGAGGTAACAAGGCAAACGAGGTAATGGGGAGGGGGAAAACAGGGCAAGGGAAAAGGGGAGAGGAGGCAAGACAAGAGGGGGAAAGGGGGGCGAGAAAAGGGGCAAAAAAAAAAAGGAAAGGGGGGGAAAAGGGGAAAAGGGGAAAAAGGAGGGGTTTGAGACAAGGAAAAGGGGAAAAAGGGGAAGGGAGACAAGGCAAGAGGTGGAAAGGAGAGGGAGACAAGGAAAGGGGAAAAGGGAAAGAGGGGCCAAAAAAGGGAGGAAAAGGAGAGGGCGAGACAAGGAAAGAAAAAAGGGAAAGGGGTTTGAGAAAAGGGCAAGAGGAGGAAAGGGAAAGGGGGTAGCCCAGGCAAGAGGAGGAAAGGAGGGGCGAGACAAGGCAAGAGGAAAGGGGGTAAACCCCAAGGCAAGGGGAGGAAAGGAGAGGTGAACAAGGAAGGGGAAAAGGAGAGGGGACAAGGCAGGAGGGAAAGGAGAGGTGAGCCCAAGGAAAGAGGAAAAAAGGAGAGGGGGACAAGGAAAGGGGTGGAAAAGGAAGGTGAGACAAGGCAAGAGGGGAAAGGAGGGTGAGACAAGACAAAAAGGGGAAAGGGGGGTTTGGACAAGGAAAGGGGAAAGGGGGAGGTAAAAGAAAAGGGCAAGACTAGGAAAGGAGAGGTGAGACAAGGAAAGAGGGGGAAAAGGAAGGTGAGAAAAGGGAAAAAGAAGAAAAGGAGAGGTGGGGAAAAAGGCAGGGGAAAGGAGGGGTTAAACCGGGCAAGGGGATAAAAAGGAAAATGTAGACAGGAAAAGGGGAAAGGAGAGGGAGAAAAGGGCAAGAGGAAAAAAGGAAAGGGGTGGGGACAAGGAAGACGGGAAATGAGAGGTAGACAAGGCAAGACGAGGAAAGGAGAGGGGGAGAAAAGGGCAAGGGAAAAAGGAGGGAGAGAAAAAGGGAAAAAGGAAAGGAAAGGGGGGGGGTGAAAACAAGGCAAGGGGGAAAGGGAGGGGGTGAGAAAAAGGCAAAGGAGGAAAGGAGGGGTTTAGAAAAGGGCAAGTGGGGGAAAAAGGGGAGGGAGAAAAGGCAAGAGGAAAGGAAGAGGCGAGAAAAGGCCCAAAATGGGAAAGGAAAAAGGCGAGAAGGGAAAGAGGGGGAAAGGAGAGGTGAGACAAGGCAAGAGGAAAGGAGGGTGAAAAAAGGGCAAGGGGAAAAGGGAGAGGTGGGAAAAGGAAAGGGAAAAGGGAGGGGTAAACCCGGGCAAGAGGAAAGGAGAAGTGAAACCAAGGGCAAGGGGAAAGGAGAGGTGGGGAAAGGGCAAACGGGGGAAAAGAAGGGGAAGACAAGACAAGGGGAGGAAAGGGAGGGGAAAAGGCACGAGGAAAGGGGGAGGTGGGGACAAGGCAAGACGAGGAAAGGAAAAGGTGAGAAAAAGGAAATGGGGAAAGGAGATTTTGGAAAACAAGGCAAGGGGGAAAGGACACCCGGGAGAAAAAGGCAAGAGGGGGGAAAAGGGATGGGAGAAAAGGCGGGGGAAAAGGGGAAAGCGGGGGACAAGGCAAGACGGGGAAAAGGGAAGGTGGGGACAAGGCAAGGGGAAAGGGAAAGGGGTTGGGGAAAAGGCAAACGAGGAAAGGGGTTTGAGACAAGGCAAGAGGAAAGGAGAGGTGAGAAAAAGGCAAGAGGGGGAAAGGAGGGGGGCCAAAAGGAATCGGGGAAAAAGGGAGGTGAGACAAGGCAAGGGGAAAGAGAGGGAGACAAGGAAAAAGGGAAAGGACACCGAGACAAGGAAAGAGGGGGAAAAGGAGGGGTGAAAAGGGGAAAAAGGGGAAAAAGGAGAGGTGAGAAAAGGGAAAGAGGAGGAAAGGAGAGGTGAAAACAAGGCAAGGGGAAAGGAAAAGGGAAAGGGGTGAGACAAGTAAGGGGAAGGAAAGGGGGGTTTAGAAAAGGGCCCAAGGGGAAAAAGGAGAGGCGAGACATGCCAAGGGGAAAAGGAGAGGGAGACAAGGCAAAGGGGGAAAGGAGATGTGAGTCAAGGCAAAGGGGAAAAGGAGAGGTAAAGGACAAGGCAAGAAAAAAGAGGGTGAGCCCAAAGGCAAGAGGGGGGGAAAAGGGAAAGAGGCGAGACAAGGCAAGGGGAAAAGGGAAGAGGGGGAGAAAGGGCAAGACGGGGAAAAGGGAGAATGGACAAGGAAAAGGGAAAGGAAGGGTGGGGACAAGGCAAGAGGAAAGGAGAGGTAAAGGACAAGGCAAGAGGAGGAAAGGAGAGGGGGGAAAAAAGGAAAGAGGGGGAAAAAAGGAGAGGTGACACAAGGAAAGAGAAAGGAGAGGGCGAGAAAAGGGGCAAGGGGGAAAGGGGGAGGGGGGGCCCGGGGCAAAGAAAAAGTAGAGGCGAGCCCAAGGCAAGGGGAAAGGAGAGGGGACAGGGCCAAGGGGAAAGGGAAAGAGGTGGAGACAAGGCAAGACGGGGGAAAGGAGAGGGGGGGAACAAGGCAAGGGGAAAAAGGGAGGAAGACCAAGGCAAGGGGAAAAGGGAGATGTGAGGACAAGGCAAGGGGGGAAAAAGGAAAGGGGTGAGAAAAGGAAGAGGGGGAAAAGGGAAAGGGGGGAAAGACAAAGGCAAGAGGGGGAAAGGATTGGGGGAAAAACCCAAGAGGAAAGGAGAGGTGAGAAAAGGGCAAGAGAAAAGGGAGGGGGAGAAAAGGGAAAAAGAGGGGAAAGGAAAGGTGACACAAGGAAAATGGGAAAGGAGAGGTGAGACAAGGCAAGGGGAAAGGGAAAAACAGCCGAGACAAGGAAAAAGGGGAGGAAAGGAAAGGGGTTTGAGACAAGGCCCAAGGGGGAAAAAAAAGCGCGACAAGGCAGACGGGGAAAAGAGAGGTGGGGAAAGGAAAGGGGGGAAAGGGGGGAGGGGGGACAAGGCAAGGGGAAAGGGGAAGGTGAGCCCAAGGGCAAAGAAAAGGACAGCCGGAAAAAGGCAAGAGGAGGAAAGGAAAAAGGTGAGAACGGGCAAGAGGAAAGGGAGGTGAGACAAGGCAAGAGGGGGGGAAAGGGAGAGGTGGGGACAAGAAAGAGGGGGAAAAAGGAGGGGTGAGAAAAGGAAAGGGACGAAAAAAGGAGAGGTGAGGGGTAAGGAAAGAGGAAAGGGAGGCGAGACATGGAAAAGGAAAGGGGGGTTTAAAGAAAAAAGGGCAAGAGGGGGAAAGGGAGGTGGAAAAGGGCAAGACAGGTAAGGAGAGGTGAAAACAAGGAAAGAGGAAAGGAAAGGGGAAAGGAAAAACCCCAAAGGAGGACAGGGAGGGGCCCCCCGGCAAGAGAAAAGGGGTAAAGAAAAGGAAAAAGACGGGGAAAGGGAAAGTTTTGAGAAAAGGGGCAAGACGAGGAAAAGGGGAGGTGGGGAAAAGGGGAAAAGGGGAAAAGGAGAGGTGAGAAAGGCAAGAGGGGGGAAAAAGGAGAGGTGAGAAAAGGGCCCAAAGGGGGAAAAAAGGGAAAAAGGTGAGAAAAGGCAAGAGGAAAGGAAAAAGGCGAGCCCAAGCAAGGGGAAAAGGGAGTTAGACCAAGGGAAAAGGAAGGAAAGAAGGGGCGAGACAAGGAAAAAGGGAAAGGAAGGGAGACAAGGCAAGAGGAAAGGAGAGGTGAGACAAGGCAAGACGAGGAAACAAGGTGAGACAAGGCAAGGGGAAAAGGGAAAGGGGTTTAGACTAGGAAAAGGGGGGAAAGGAGAGGGGGGCAAAAGGGGGAAAAGGAAGGTGGCAAGGCAAGAGGAGGAAAGGGGGTGGGGAACAAGGAAAAGGGGGAGGAAAGGAGAGGTGGGACAAGGAAAGGGGAAAGGAGAAGGGCCCGAGACAAGGAAAAACTAAAAAAGGAGAGGGAAAAAATTGGAAGAGGAGGAAAGGAGGGTAAAAAACAGGCCAAGAGGAAAGGAAAAGGTAGAAAAGGGAAAGGGGAAAGGGAGAGGGGGAAAAAGGAAAAGAGGAAAGGAGAGGGGGGAAAGGGAAAGGGGAAAGGAGAGGTAGACAAGGAAAGACAGGAAAGAAGAGGGGTGAGAAAAACCCCCCAAGAGGGGGAAAGGGAAAAGGGTGAGAAAAGGCAAGGGGAAAGGGGAGGGGTGAGAAAAGGGCAAGACGGGGAAAGGAGAGGTAAAGACAAGGAAATAGGAAAGGAGGGGTGGAAAAGGAAAAGGGGAAAGGGACGGGCCAAAGCCAAGGAAAAGAGGAGGAAAGGAGAGGTGAGACAAGGCAAATGAAAGGAGGGGTGGGGCCGGGGGCAAGACGGGGGGAAAGGAGAGGTGGGACAAATTAAAGGGGGGAAAAGAAGTTTTTAGAAAAGGGCAAGCGAGGAAAGGAGAGGGAGAAAAGGGGCAAGCAAAAAAAGGAGGGGTGGGGAAAAGGGCAAAGGAAAGGAGGGTGAGCCCGGAAAGGGGGAAAAGGGAGGGGTTTGAGCAAGGGGAAGAGGGGGAAAGGGGAAGGGTGAAAACAAGGCAAGAGGAGGAAAGGAAGGTAAAGAAAAAGGGCAAAAAGGAAAAGGGAGGTTGGGGAAAAAGGGCAAGAGGAAAAGGAGGGGGTAGTAAAAGGCAAGGGGAAAAAGGAGAGGGTGGAAAAGGCAAGACAGGAAAGGAGGGGTTGAGAGAAGGCAAGAGGGGGAAAGGGGAGGTGGGGAAAGGGGAAAGGGGAAAAGGAGGGGTTTGAGAAAAGGGCCCAAGAGGAAAGGAAAAGGTGTACAAGGAAAAGAGGGGGAAAAAGGAGGGGAGGGGCCAAGGGGCCAAGAGGAGGAAAGGAAGGTGAACAAGGAAAGGGAGGAAGGGAGGGGTGAGACAAGGAAAGGGGAAAAGGAGGGGGTGAGAAAAGGGCAAAGGAAAGGAAAAGGTGAGACAAGGCAAGGGGAAAAGGAGAGGGGGAGACAAGGCAAGAGGGGAAAAAGGGAAAGAGGTGAGAAAAGGGCAAGAAAAAGGAGAGGCGGAAAAGGGCCCCCAAGAGGGGGAAAAGGAAAGGTGAGACAAGGAAAAGGGAGGAACGGAGAGGTGAACAAGGCAAGGGGAAAAAGGGAAAGAGGTGAGCCAAGGAAAAGGGGAAAAGGGAGGGGTTTGAGCCCAACAATACGGGGAAAAGGAGATGTGAGCAAGGAAAGAGGGAAAAAGGAATTAAAGACAAGGCAAGGGGAAAGGAGGGGTGGGGACAAGGCAAGAGGGGAAAGGGAGGGAGAAAAGGCCCAAAAAGGAGGAAAAAAAAGGGGCGAGAAAAGGGCAAGGGAAAGGAGGGGGGTGAACAAGGCAAGAGGGGGAAAAGGGGAAGGCGGGGAAAAGGCAAGGGAATGGAGAGGTGAGAAAAGGGGGAAAAGAGAGGAAAGGGAGGGGTTTGGAAAAGGCAAGACGGGGAAAAGCCCGAGGAAAGGAGATGTGAGACGGGGCAAGGGGAATGGAGGTGAGAAAGGCAAGGGAAAGGGAGAGGTAAAACCCAAGGCAAGACGGGGGAAGGGAGAGGTGAGAAAAGGAAAGAGGGGGAAACAAAGAGGTGGGGACAAGGAAAAAAGAAAGGAGGGGCCCGGGAAGACAAGGAAGGGGAAGGAGGGTGAGGAAGGAAGGGGGGAAAAGGAGAGGCGAGACAATGAAGGGGAAAGGGAAGGCGAGAAAAGGGCCCCAAGACGGGGAAAGGAGGGGGTGGAAAAAAGGCAAGAGGAAAGGAGGGGGGAGACAAGGCAAGAAAAAAAGTGGGTGAGACAAGGAAAGGGAGGGGAAAGGGGGGGGAGACAAGGCAAGGGAAAAAGGGAAAGGGGGAGAAAGGAAAAGGGGAAAGGAGGGGTGGGGGACAAGGCAAAAACGAGGAAAGGAGGGGGAAAGAAAAAGGCAAGAGGGGAAAGGAAAGAGGTAAAAGAAAAAGGCAAGAGGAGGAAAGGAGAGGTGAGAAAAAAAGGCAAGGGGAAAAGGGAAGGTGAACAAGGAAAGAGGAGGAAAGGAGGGTGAGACAAGGCAAGAGGAGGAAAGGGAAGAGGGGGGAAAAGGGCAAGGGGAAAGGAGAGGAGAAAAAAGGCAAGAGGAGCAAAGGAGGGGTTTAAACCAAGGAAGAGGAAAGGGGGGGGAGAAAAAGAAAGAGGAAAGGAAGGTGAGAAAAGGGAAAGGGGAGGAAAGGAGTGGGAGACAAGGCAAAGGGGGAAAAGGGAGAGGTGAGAAAAGGGGAAGAGGGGAAAGAGGGGTAGAAAGGAAAAAGACGAGGAAAAAGAAGGTGAGCCCAAGGCAAGAGGAAAAAGGAAAGGGTAACAAGGAAAGGAGGGGGGAAAGGAGGGGTTGGACAGGGCCAAGGGGGGAAAGGGAAAGGTGAGAAAGGGCAAGAAAAAAGGGAGGCGAGAAAGGCAAGAGGAAAGGAGAGGTGAGAAAAGGGCAAGAAAAGGGAAAAGAAAGGCGAGACAAGGCAAAAGGAAAAGGGGAGAGGGGGGAAAAGGAAAGAGGAAAGGGGGGGAAAACCCAAGGCCCAAGACGAGGAAAGGGAGAGGGGGTTGAGAAAAAGGCAAGGGAAAGGAGAGGTGAAAAAAAAGGGAAAAGGGGAGGAAAGGGGGAAGGTGAGACAAGGCAAGGGAAAAAGGAGAGGTGAAAAAAAGGGCAAAAAGGGGGAAAGGGAAAGGGGTGGGGGACAAGGAAAGAGGGGGAAAAGGGAGGTGGGAAAAGGGAAAAGAGGAAAGGGAGGCGGACAAGGAAAAACCCTAGAAAAGGAAGGCAGAAAATTGAAGAGGGGGAAAGGAGGGGTGAGACACGGAAAAGGGGAAAGGGGAGAGGTGAGACAAGGCAAGAGGAAAGGAGAGGGGGGGGGAACAAGGCAAGAGGAAAGGAGAGGGTGAGCCCGGGAAAGAGGAAAGGAGATTTGAGACAAGGAAAAGACGAGGAAAGAAGAGGTAGACAACCCCAAGAGGGGGGGAAAGGAGAAGTGAGAAAAAGGCAAGAAAAGGAGAGGGGGGAAAAGGAAAGGGACGGGGAAAGGGAGAGGTGAGAAAGGCAATAGGGAAAGGAGAGGTGAGACAAGGAAAGAGGAAGGGGACAGCCGGGGACAAGGAAAGGGGGGAAAAGGGGGAAGGGGGAAAAAGGAAAAATGAAAGGAGAGGTGAACAAGGCAAACAGGAAAAGGAGGGGTGGGAAAATTTCCCCAAGAGGAAAAAAGAGGTGAGAAAAGGAAAACGGGGAAAAGGAAGTGGTGAGACAAGGCAAGACGAGAAAAGGAGAGGTGAAAACAAGGCAAGAGGAACGGAGAGGTGGACAAGGAAAAGAGGAGGAAAGGAGGGGTGGAAAAGGGCAAAGGGAAAGGAGAGGTGAGAAAAAGGGCCCAAGGGGAAAAAAAGGGAGAGGGAGCCCAAAGGCAAGGGGAAAAAGGAGAGGGAGAAAAAGGCAAGGGGAAAAAGGGAGGGGTGAGTCAACCCAAGGGAAAAAGGAGGGGTGAGCCCAAGGGGAAAACGAGGAAAGGAGGGGTGAGAGAAGGCAAGGGGGAAAAGGGAAGGGGTAGCCCAAGGGCAAGGGGAAAGGAGAGGGGGAGAAAGGCAAAAAGGAAAAAGGGAGGGGTTTAATAAAAGGGAAAGGGGGGAAAAGGGAGGAGAGACAAGGCAAGAGGAGGAAAGGAGAGGTGAGACAAGGCAAAGAGGAATGGAGGGGGTGAGACAAGGCAAGGGGAAAAAGGAGAGGTGGACAAGGAAAGAGGAAAGGAGAGGTGAGACAAGGCAAGAGGAAAGGAAGGGGGAGAAAAGGAAAGGAGGGGGAAAAAGGAAAGAGGTGAGACAAGGCAAGAGGAAAGGAGAGGCGAGACAAGGCAAGGGGAAAAGGAAAGGTGAGAAAAGGCAAGAGGGGGGGAACGGAGAGGTGAACAAGGAAAGGGAAAGGAGGGTGAGCCAAGGCAAGGGGAAAAGGAGGGGTGAGACAAGGCGACGAGGGAAAGGAATGTGGAAAAGGGAAGAGGAAAGGAGAGGTGAGAAAAGGAAAAGGGGAAAAGGAGAGGTAGACAAGGCAAGAGGGGGAAAAGGAAGAGGGAGCCCAAGGCAAAGGGGGAAAAAAAAAGGGCAAACAAAGGCAAGGGGGAAAGGAAAATTTTGAGACAAGGCAAGAGGAAAAAAAGGAGAGGCAGACAAGGCAAAAAGGAAGGGGAGAGGTGAGAAAAGGGGGAAGACGGGGAAAGGAGGGGTGGGGACAAGGCAAACGGGGAAAAAACGAGGAAAGGAGTTGTGAGAAAAGGCAAGGGGGAATGGAGAGGGGGGGACAAGGCAAGAGGAAAGGAGGGGTTTGAAACAAGGCAAAAAGGGGAAAGGGGGAGAGGTGGAAAAGGCAAGAGGGGGAAAGAGAGGTGGGGGACAAGGCAAAAAAAAAGGGAAAGGCGGGGGAAAAAGGAAAAAGGGGAAAAGGAGGGGTTGAGAGAAGGAAGAGGAAAAAAGGGAGAGGCGAGAAAATGCAAGGGAAAGGAGAGGCGGAAAAGGGCCCAAAAAGGGGGAAAAGGGAAGAGGTGAGAAAGGCAAGAGGAAAGAGAGGGAGACAAGGCCAAGAAAAAGTAGAGGTGAGACAAGGAAAGGGAGGGGGAAAAGGAGAGGTGAGACAAGGAAAGGGGGAAAAGGAGAGGGAAAACAAGGCAAGGGGAAAGGAGAGGTGAACAACAAACGAGGAAGGAGAGGGAGGCCCAAGGGCAAGAGGGGGGAAAGGGGAAGAGGTGAGCAAGGCAAAGAGGGGGAAAAGGGGAGGGGGTGAGAAAGGAAGGGGAAAAGGAGAGGTGAGACAAGGCAAGGGGAAAGGAAAAGGGAGGGGTTTGAACAAGGAAAGGGGGGGAAAAAGGAGAGGCGAGCAAGGCAAGGGGAAAAAAAAAGGGGTGAGAAAAAGGAAAAGGGGAAAAAGGAGGGGAGACAAAGGGAGGGAAAGGAGGGGGGAGAAAAACCAAGGGGGAAAGGAGGTGGGGACAAAAAGGGGAGGAAAGGAGGGGGGGAGAAAAGGCAAGAGGGGAAAAAGGAGAGGTGAGCCCAAGGCAAGAGGGGGAAAAGGGGAGGGGGAAAAAGGCAAGACGGGGGAAAGGAAAGGGGTGAAAAAAGGCAAGACTGGGAAAAAGGAGGGGTTGAGAAAAGGCAAGGGGAGGAAAGGAGGGTGAGCAAGGCAAGATTTAGAAAAGGAGAGGTGAACAAGGCGGAAAAAGGGAGGGTGAACATGGGCAAAAAGGATGAAAAAGGGGTGAGAAAAAGGCCCAAAAGGAAAGGAAGGGGACAAGGCAAGAGGGGGGAAAGGAGGGGAAAGAAAAAATTTATAAAGGGCCAACCTGACTCACTTGCTAAAACCACCCGAGTTTTTTGGGGCAAAAGGGGCCCTAAAAGCCGCCTTTTCCTGGGGCGGAAGGGGAGAGAGAGAGAACCCGGCACCCCTGAAAAAAACCCTTAGGTAAATTTTGCCCTCAGAACAGACAGACAGACAGGAAGAGGAGACAGAGAAGACAGACAGACGACATTTTTCGGGCGAAAGTCCCCCTAAAGCGGCATTTCCCTGTTCTCTACAAGAAACGTCAAAACCAAAAAAAAACGATTACTACAAACAAACTACTGGCGGGGTTATCCGTTTTCAATACAATTTCCAAAATTTTTCAGATTTTAGTTTTGTTAATCCTATTTTTTTCCCTGGTCATTTTCAATAACATCATTTTTCGCGCAAACATTTTCAAAAGATCTCTGTCTTTCATGTGAAAAAAAATACGTCTTTAAAAGTTTCTAAAGTCTTTTAAAAAACCCAGTTATATTTCTGGCATAAAATCCACACACTTATCCCGAAAGTTTCGCTGAAAGCTAGTTTCGACAAAGTGTTTCTCTTTTTTAAATGTCTCTTTTGCCGAACAGCACTATAATAAATGGTTGGTTCCTTCAAACAGTTTTAAAACGTTTAAACCTCCTCATTTTTTTGCTAGGATTAACTAAAAATAGTCTCATCTGTCCAAAAAAACCCCTATCATGATATGCTTTGTTCCATTTTAAATGTTGGGCAGAAAATCCCAATATGACAAAATTTAACGATAAACTGTTTGTAACAGGGTTTAGGATAAATATTGTTTTTCCCAACCAGTTTGCCCACAAATTAAAACAAAGGGGGGGTTTTTGTCATAAAAATTTAACTGCTCCATAGTTTTTAAAACAAAACTAATCCGGTTATTGTTTTTATCATGTCCTCGCAAAACTTGTTCGTGTAAAAAAAACCCTATGGGCCTAAATGCGTAAGATTAATCCAATTCGTTCGTAAGTTGTTTCTATTTAGACAAAAATTGATTTTGTTGCTTTGTTAGACCTTAAAAACCCGCCATTGTGAAAAATGACAGGTAATTTAAGTTTTTAAAGTCTAAGTTTTTCCAGCTAATTAGAATTTCCCTTTTGAAGGACGTCACTAAAAGCCAAACCCCCCCCCTCTTTACATTTTTAAGAAGAAATTTCAAATATTTTTGTGAAGGTCTCCTTAAATTTATTTGCGGAAAAAACTGAATTTGTAGAAGCATCTTTTAAATGTTCTCTTCTGTGGAGGGTCTGTTTATTCCCATACGGCTTTATTTAATCTCTTTCTGACTATTTTCCTCTGGCATAAGACTTACATGTAA
>JAFLJL010014422.1:26310-39697 GCA_018398815.1 Conus ventricosus | reverse complement strand
TTTTTTTAGGGGGGCCCCGGTTGGAGGCTGGTGAAAAAAAGCGACGAGAAGGCTTTGGAGAATCAGTGACGTTAGCTGAGTGAAAAACCTTTAAACTTTCCCCATTTCTTTCTATTCTACACCGGAATTCTGAGTGTAGAAATTTCATAATAATTTAATAAAGAAGGGGTGGTATTTTTACAAAGTCTAAGTGTTATATCCTGGGTAAGAACGCGTATGGAGTAAGATTTTGTGTGATGTGAGATATTTATTTCTGTCTCGTCTGTGCTTGACAATATTCTAATTATTATATTATGACAAAGCTCAGAGAGAGAGAGAGAGAGAGAGAGAGAGAGAGAGAGAATAGATGTGTGTTCGGATGGTGTGCAAGGGGGATGGGGGGTGCGGAATATATAATATATATATATATATATATATTAATATATATTATATATATATTATATATTATATATATATATATATATATTATGAACAGTATAAAAATGTCCTTTAAAAAATCCAAAAAGAGCTCAACCGTCTAGGGAGCAACATCTGTTTAAAATATTTCTAAAATGAAGTGCTAAAATCAACAAGCTTGTTTCGAGCCTCTTGTCTCTTGCTCTCTTCAGGATATCCTTTTGGGGCACGCTGTCGTTCTTTTTATAGCGTGCGGGACCTGATTCCGTTTCTGCATGTGTGATTTAATTTCAGTCGCTGCACGTGTGGTCTGTGGTTCTTGTTGGGGTCTGTTCAGGTGGAGTGTGCTAACAAGATTTCCATTTGTGCCTGCAATTGTTTACTATTTCTACTTTTGTTTCAGAGTTGCTAGGTGTGGTTTACATAATATTAACCATTTTTTCTGTGGAGCATAAATTGCATTTTTTTTAGAAATATTGTTGTATGGTGTTGCTCTTTTTATGATTTTCCATGATATGCTGTAGTCTATTTTTTATTTTTGAGTCTCCAAATGTATTTACTCAACTCTGTTTGGTTTTGTATTTTTCTTTTTTGAATGACTGTTTATGGTTTGCGTATCTGGTTTTGAAAGGGTTTTCAGTGATCCCTATATATGTTTCTTTTTCATTTTCTGATGTTACCGTAGCTTGGTATACAATATTGCTGTGAAGACATTTGTTGCTTAGGGGGAACTGTTCTTTTTTAGTGCGTTGCAAGATGTCCTTTCGGCACCCTTCTCTGTTGTGTTGCTTTTCATTTTGTTAGATGAGTCAATTATGTTTTTAAGGTTGGGCATACATGAGTATGATAGTTTGATGGTGTTTTTGTTGAATATTTTGAACAGTTTGTGTTTTTTTGGAAATGATGTTGCCAAGATTTTGAAGAATTCTTTTCCTACGTTTGTTTTTACTTGTCCATCGTATGGGGGGTTGTACCATATGATCTTCCTTTTCTGTTTTTCTTATTTCTGTTTGTGTTATTGTCTGGGCTGTATTGCAGTTTGTAATTATAACCACTTTTTTGTAGTGCCTCTTGGTATTCTGTTGCTGCATTATCGAATTAACCTTTTCATTGCATGACAGGTTGGACAGTCTCTTGTTTATACCATTGGGTATTGTTTTTAGTATAGATGGTGGGTGGTTGCTTTTGATATTTACGTAGATTGGTATGTCGTTGGGTTTTTTGTATGGTTTGTACACATGGTCATTGAGGTCTAATGTTATGTCTAGGTAATTCACTACTTTTTTGTTTGCTTCTATTGTGATTTTTAAGTTGTGGTTTTTGAAGATTTTACATAATTCTTTTTTCTTGTTTCAATAGTCCTTGGATTATTGTTTAATGCAGCAAGGCCGTCATCTCTGTACAAACCGACCTGTTTTCCGAGTTGTTTTGGATGTTGGATAGCATGAATAGCCCGACTAGTTCACATGTTTCGGCGCCATCATACGATCCCATGGTCACATCAAATGTGGAGTTTTTGCTCGTTTTTTAATCCAAGTTTCATTTCTGCTGTGGAGTAGGGTTTCTTGGTGTGGAAAATAATCTCCATTTCTGTCTCTGTTATTTTCGTGTGTTTGTTGGCAAATTTCAAAGCTTTGGTGAGTAGTTCTTCATCTATGGATGGGTAGAAGTCTACTATGTCAAATGTGATCAACACTGTGTTTCTCTGTTTGTTGAGTTTCCTAAACCATTGGATAACTTCATAGCTGTTTTTCCAAAGGTTGTATTCGGTGTTTGATTTTACATTTTCTATAACCTTTTCCAAAATTCTCTTGCTTATTTTGCCCAGTTCGGATTTGGATGGGTTTATTAGTCTACATGTTGGGTTGTTTTGGAAGTTAGGCTTGTGGTCTTTAAGCGTTATGAAGGCTTCTTTTGTTGCTGTTGCCTCTACCCTGTCGCTTAACTCCATGCGGTGTGCAAGTTCTTTTTCTTTTTTGTGGATGTTGTTATGTGTGGTTTTATCAGCTTTCTTGTAATTTTCTGGATGTTTTTGTTTAGGAGTTGGGAGTATTCATTTAGTTCCATTTTGTAAAAAATTGCTGGTTTTATCGGCCTTTACGAATATCTTTTTATCATTTTGGATTTGTTTTATTTCATTTGCTAGTGATGTTTGAAAGTTGTTATTTGATTTCTTGAATTCAATGAATGTATATATGGATCCTCAGGCATAGGCTCAAAGATTGTCCCTTACATTTTATTCTGTTTACATAATGTTTTTAGTTTTTCAGAAATTTTTTCCTCCCCACACTTTCGTTTTGTTTTAGTTTCTACCTTTCGCTGGCTGCTTTGGGGGTGCTGTTGGATTCTTTTTTGAACCCTTGGTGGTGAGAACACCATAGAATTACGGAATGTGGTGTGTCTCTATTTGACGCCAAGAGCGCAGACACAATCAGCCGTGTCTCCCTGATGATGTCCGATCCAGCAGACGAAAGGCCTAGGAGCAGGCAATACATATAAATCTGCCTTCGAGAGGGATTGTGATGGTTCCCCCATGCAGCTAGTGAAGGGTTTTCATATTTAAAACATATATTTTCCCATTTTCTTCACCTTCCAATTTTTTTTTTTTTTCAAATCTTTGCCAAGTATTATTATAATGATGGAAGAATTGTTAACCTGCACTTGTTTTCCCCCACTACTTAAAGGTCTACTTTAGAGATTTTCAATAATTTGTTAAAAACAGGTCTACATGTCATATAACTACAGTATGGTATTCATTTTCAAAAAAATTCGCCGGAAGAATTTAATTGATAAAAAACGACTTTTGCACACCTGTTCAAACCCCGCGCGGTAGACCGAAAACCGTGACGTCACTTTATGGACTGGCCGTCAGCTGCGACCTACACAACAAGCCAACGCCAAGTGAAACCAACACGAGTTGCGATCCCCCCACAGCCTAAAAAGTCACGAGGGGGTGGCAGATATTGTGCTGTAGGCGAGTGCAGCAGCTCAGCAGGAGACGGATATTCTTTGCACACATTTCCATCTGATCCAGATACTCAAAAGAAGTGGATTCAGTTTGTGCAACCATTCCGGGCAGCTACAGTTCTTTTTATCACGTCATTTCCCAGCTGGACGCGGAAACCGACAATTGCGAGCCGTTCGAATGGCTCAAAAACTTCGTCAGCATTGTGCGCGTATACTTTGAAGGCGGAGTGGTAAGAGAGAAACAGGAAAACACGGATTTAAGCTCACCCGCTCTAAACCCGGGTTTTTAAACCCCGGTTTCGAGCGGCGCCTTAAATCCGTGTTTTCCCTGTTCTTGAAAAGTAAACCTACAAAAAAAACATATTGTGTGGGTTATTCGTTTTCAATACTAATTTACTAAACTTTTCAGATTTCAGTTTTTGCTTAATCCTATGTTTTTCCTGATCGTTTTCAATAATCATATTTCACACACACACACACACACAACACACCACAAACACACACACCACACACACACACGCGCGTGCACACGCACACACACACACACACACACACACACACACACACACACCACACACCACACACACACACGCACACACACACCGCACACACACACACGCACACACACACACACACACACCACATGCCCACCATGTAACATGTACGGCGGCCCGGGCGGATCATATGATAGGACTACGCACTATCCGATTACTTACTATGGGGGCCAGCAGAGCCAGACCCACCCACGCACACAGAAAGAGAGAGAGAGGAAGAGAACGACAGGTGAGAATGAGACGGTATTTTGGGACAGGGGGCATATGATTACACGGCAAGCGGGAGCGAACGCTGTGTGTATGTGTGTGTGGGTGTGTATCAGGCTTTACTTTCGGGTGATCGTACTGTGTTGGTGTTTTCAGTTTTTAAAGCAGATCAAACAGCCACGGACGGTAGCGGGTTTGGGGTTTTAGGCCTTGGCCGTTGCTTGCACACACACACACCCCACACACACACACACACACACACACACACACACAACACCCACACACACACACACGAAAAGAAACAAAAAAATCGGTACAACATGAAGGAAACACACACACACACACACACACACGCACAACACCAGCTTGCAGCGCATTGCAACATATTGCATCAGCTAACGTTCTAGGCACTATCACATCGAGGCTGCCACGTCAACACGCGATGGGCCGATGTCACAGCCCGGCCAATCAGGAGGGGTTACAATTAAGCGTAGGTTACGGCTCTCACATGACTAGGTTAACCAACACCGGTTTCATCATTCTCCCATGCTGCCGACGAGCAGGACGCGTTTACTGTGTTTGGGTTTGTGTTATTTTAAAATGGCTAAAACGTTACTGAAGAACAGGTTGTGCTATTAAAGACCACAAGTTTTACTTTAACTGTATGTTAAGGATTTGTCGAAAAGAATTAGGCAAAAGCATGTTCTCTACCAGTAAAACCCGGGGAAAGAAGCATGCTTTTCTAGGAAAACGAAAAAGTGAACCGATGCTTTGGAAATGAAAGACTATCTTAAAAGGGTTTTTTGGTTCAAGGAAAATGAAAGAAATATTTTCTGAACAAGATGTAGCCAGTTTCAATACGTGTTTTTACTATTGATGAGATGGTTCCTTATCTAATAAATGGCGCTGCATTTTTGAAAGTCGGCCAAAAGCAAAACAATCCATCACGCGTTAATTGTTGGGCGCTGGCTTTAAACAGCTCAAGTCATGTTTAAAAAACAAAAAAACGTACAAACATGCGTTCTTTTTCAAGACGCAAGTGAACATGGCTGATTCGTATGCTAGAAACTCATTAACTTTCTGTGTGTTTTTATAACTATCCCAAATTTCACAAGCTAGGAATCAGTATAAATGAACTGTGTAGCAAAAAAGCCAAACCATTATTAAATTTTTGCACAGAATAAAGATTTTTGAATGTTCTGGCAAACAAACTAGATAGGTTAGGCAGACCTTAGTACATCTACCAGTATGGAGAGGAGTAGTGTGTAGCCAGCACTTGTCTCCATATAAATGCTCCCAAAAATACAATGACGGGTGTACTAACTACTGGCGATTAGGCCGCCATAAAAGTCGGCTACCAGGCTTGAAGCAGGTGACGTAAGATCTATTTTTAGATACCGTTCGGGATTCGAACGGGGTTTTTGCCAGCCGCAGCCACAGGCTTGAAAGCAGGTGGGCGTAAGATTTTATTTTTAGATACTGTTCGGATTCGAATGGTTTTTGCCAGCCAGCAGTGCGCGCGACTGTAAGACCACTGCAGGCCTACCATGACGTGGCTCTAAAAATAGTAACGTCATGCATGAGCGGTCGGTTTTGTTTTTGAGTTGACTGCTTAGCAACAGTGCGCGCGACTGTAAGACCACTGAGGCCTACCACTGAGTGGCTCTAAATATAGTACCGCTCATGCATGAGCGGGGCGGTTTTGTTTAGAGTTGACTGCCTTGAATTTTCACCCCAAACACTTCATGACTTTGTTTTATATTTCTGTGATTACTGGCTTCACTGTTCGCTTCAACGTCCTGCTTCAAAATTTTTTGGCTGCTTTTTTAAGCGGCCACGTGTGTACTTTATTCAACTGTCTTGTTTATTAAATCAAAACTTTTGTAAAAGCACTTGGTGGCCCGCTTGGGAATAATCTTCAGTTGACAGAGAGACTGGCAGCCGCAAAACAAAAAAATCCTTTTACATTTCCCCATGCAAGCACTTCCTATTTTTAATGTTTGTGCGGTGTGTGCTGTTATTGTTGTTGTTTTGTTGTTTTACTGATAATAACTATTTATTCTGAACATCTGTTTTTTTATAAAAATTCAAAGGTGCGCGCATGCACACACCCACCCCACCTACCCCCCCACCAACGCATGCACACACTTAAGTCATCCTCAAGTTCTTAATTAAATTTCTTAATTAAGTTTTTAATTAAGTTACTTCAAGGTTCTTAATAAGGTTTTTGATTAAGTTCTTAATTTTGTTTTAATTAAATTACCTCAAGATTGTAATTAAGTCGTCCCTTTTAAGTACAACTAAGTTCTTATTCAAGTTATCTTATATTATGAAAAAAACAATTTATGTTTTTATCTTAAATAGTAGATGTCTAATTATAGTACACACACGCCTCAAAAAACGCGTCATCGTTGAGGATGTTTTGCTTAACGCCCTTGGTGTGAGATCGGTCAGCATAGATCTTAATGAAGTTCTTACATCCTAAGCAACCGCATTGATTACATTCTGGTCTATGGAAATGTCTTTTATAGACTCCATGTCTTTATTTATTGACTTCATCATTTTAAACAATAATAATCCGCCATGATCTATTTTTATTAAAAATATTATTCCATTTGAAATGGATGAAAATGAATTTTTGTTGTTGGCGGTGCTGGCATGCTGTTGTCTTCTTCTGTATTTAGTGGTTCAGGTTGTTTTAACTTTTGTTTTTGTCGCCATTGTTTATATATTTTATAACCGTAATAACTGCCCACCAGCGCAGCAAGGGCGCAAAAATGGCAACAGTTTTAATTTCAATATTCCATGAAGACTTTGGCGCCCTTGAATTAACTTGTTCTTGTTCTGGAGTGGCATTAAATCAACTTGTTTTGGCGTTATGTTTCATTATGAGTTATATTCTGTGATTGTAACTTTAATTTTCTTTGTCTGTTTAACTCTGCTACTTTTTTCCTGCTGCAACACGCCCAGGATGCTTTAGCTTTTCACTTGTCACTATCTCTACCTGATTCAGTGTTTTCTGATTCAATGTTTCCTGATTCTGCTGATTTTCCGACTCGTTCATTTTGAATGGAATATAAAATCTATATGATTAAAAGTTATTAATCCCATGATTAGCGGCGATAACAATGTTCCAAATCTGTATACAGATCGCAGCTTAGAGACTCTAATGATTTTGTTAAAAACTGGATCCTGCGTTAATCATACGTAAGATCTTGTTCAGAATCAATGGGAGCAAATTACTGACTAGTTTAGTGTACAAACTAAGAAACCGTTTGCCCACACTTTTTACCATTCTCGACCCCAGCTGCGCTTCATACCTATTGTGATACTTTAAAATGTCTTGCGGCGACATCTGTTGAATCTGTTCTATGCTGAATTCAGTTCCGAGGAACTGTTTTGTTTTCCACATGCTGCCAAAGAATACAGCATTTCCTTTTTGGGCATAATAGCTTGATCATCAACTTCTTCATTTGTAAGTCCAAGACTGTGTAGGCCGCTCTGTAGCTCTAGCAGATCATCGCTGTTCATGTTTTTATTAATTATTATTATTTTATTTTTTAAAATGAGCGCTGAAAAAACTATTGCCAACCTTGTATACCATTCTGCTGTTATTGGAGGTCTAAGTGTAGGATACTCAATGCTTGGTAAAAGCCTGTTAAAAATAAAACCGGAGATCTTGGCAAACTAGACTTTGGGATTCTGCAAAGCTGATTGCTATTATTGCGCTTCGTTCGCTACGAAAGATTTTCTAGTTAAGCAAGGAATAATTCCAGAGAATATAAATATGTAAAAAAATACATTTTAAAAAATGGCTTCACTCGTAATGATGATAGGTGGCGCTGTGGTGAATTGCGCTTGCTTTTAGCGGAAGTAATTACACATTTTAGTAAACTACGGGATGACGGCGAGAGAAAAAGACATAACAAAGCTGTGGAGCAACTAGCTGCAGCACAAGATCGCTATGAAAAGCAGAGAATTGAGCAGTTAGATTTTATTAATAACACACTGAAAAAACAGGGACACGCAGCTTATACATTTAAAGATGTTGATCAAGCAATAAAAGAATATTATCTTGTAACAGGCAAACCAATCGAGACATTGCCCCCACCAAAATTCAGCAACTTTTATCAACCATCAGAAAAACAAAAGATGCAAGAAATCGCGTTTTATTGTCGTTGGTATGACTGTTGTCTATTTTGTTGCGCATAATATTGGCTGAATAAAAAATGAACAAAATCTATTATTCGCCAAAAGGATATTGGAAGGAATAACGGCAATCAAAAAGCTAAGCCAAGCAGCGGGAGTCAGTGAACAAACAGCGAAAGAATGGTTATCTAAACAAGCGATCTGGCAAATTTATTTACCTGCCCCTAGACGAATACAGAGACCGCACTTTGTGAACACAACTCCAAACGACACCCATCAAATGGATCTTCTATATTTACCCTCTGATACGATTAGACGCAAAAGATTTAAGTACGCACTTACAGTCATTGACATAGCTTCAGATACAAAGATGCGGAACCATTAACACAAAGAGTGCTTCTGCTGTTGCTGTTGCCATACAATCTGATATATCAACGAGGCCCCCTAACTTATCTCGCATGATTCAAGTCGATGATGGAAAAGAATTTAAAGGCCAAGTGAATCAATTATTGTTAAACATAGAGTTACCATTAAAAGTGGCATTCCGGGAGTTCACAGATCACAGGCTTTAGTCGAAAACTTTAACAAACAGTTATCTGAAAGACTTTTTTCCTACCAGTATCACAGAGAGCTGATTGACAATTCTCGCAACACAGAATGGGTTAGAAGACTGCCCTCAGTTTTGCGCGCAATGAATAATGAAGAATTTAAAGGGCTAAAACCAGTACAAGCAATCAAAAAACAAACAATAAATGTTGCTGAAGACTCTGGTCCATCCAGCAAACTATTACCATTTGGATTGAAAGTAAGGTACCTTTATTTACCAGGGAAGCAGAAGGGGACACTCGCATCAGGGCACCGATCCAGTTTGGAGTGTTGATCCGTATGAAATAAAAAGAAATTGTAAAAATGAATCCGCCCGTGTATTATTACGAGAAACTGACACAACGAAACAGCCAGCTCCTCAAAGATCTTATGTGAAAGAAGAACTGCAGATAATCCCGCCAGACACAGTTCCGCTTTAATTAATTGACGGTTCTCCAATGTCCATATGCATATGAAAACTCTGGATTAACAAACACACGTTTAGTGTTTGTTCTATCTAATGACTTCTTTGCTACAACCGTTGTGTTGATCTCATGTAGATTAGATCGCAGTTTTACGTTGTCATGATGAAAAGTCTTATTGTCAAACAATGCCTCTTTGTAGTTGTCATGCGATATGCTCGACTGCACAAACACTGCGAGATATTCCCTTTGCTTTCTTAAATGGTTTTTCCTGGCTCGAAATACTGTACATTTTCGACCCTTAAACCAATAAACTCCTTAATCACCTTTCCAGATAATTCATCCTTCATCTTTCCTAAAACCTTCTTATTAGTAATTGAATGCAAAGGCGAATCTTTAGGATAATCAGATGTGTCGTACCATCCGCTCGCTCCTTTAGCTACTTCTAATTCCATGTCTTTATAGATGTCTTCAGTAGGGATATCTATAACAAAAACTGTCTGTATCTGTGTAAAGTACTCGAGACTCTGGATAAAGGGTTTGAAGTAGTCATAAAGAAATTCTAACATCAAAAAGCTTTGATAATTCTAAAACAGTAAACCCAATAAATACAGGTTTGTCCAATTGACTTTCTTTTTTTTTCATCATTATGCCAAAAAGCTGATCATGAAATCTTCTGAAGTCCTGATAATTTGGTTTTGAAGTCAGCTTAATTGCTTCGTTCTCTTTGGTGGACCAATCTGACATCTTTACGCTTGTGCGGATTCTCATAGTCTTCCAAAACAGCTGTTGTTCATCAGCTTGAAAAAGTCTTTTTCTGAAGCATCTGTGGATTTAGTTCTAAGATCAGTGTTCTTCATGATGTATGGTTTCATGAACGTTCTTGGTCAAAAGCAATTATACGATGAACTGCTCTCAACTTAAACCATGTCTTAAATAAATTGTAGAAGTCTGTAATGACAGACATAATTTTTTTTGCCTCGAGATTAGGCCAAGTTTAGGCGGCTCTGTTGGATTCATCTTTAGACTTTCTGCTGCTAATGGGTAGTCATTATGTAGGTCATGGAGTTCATGAGGATATTCTAAGTCAACTTCTAGAATAAAGCCCCGATGTTGATCAGGCGTTAAACTGTTCAACCACTTTAATGCTCTTTGAATATTATTCGTACCGCGTCTGTGTACATTTTAAAGTTACGTAATGGAAGCGATTGCGCCATAGCCCAACCATACAGATTGTTTGCATCTAAATACATGAGATAGTTAGACCTTTTACTTGGATCATAATCATCTAAGTATTTGTTGTTTGCTTTACAGTATGGTGCGACGCCATATAATTCCTCCACGCAATCCGTTTTCAATCATCTGAATCATTGGTAAATCTGACAATAAATCAATCTGTATCCAGTAAACTTTAAGAAAGCATCCCAACTCATCCCGGGCGCAGAAATGTAATGCGCGGGATCCAGGCTATAATGTTTCATGCAGGTCTTTCTGTAATTTTCAAAAACGTCCGCCAACAAACATGTATCGGCCATCAAGTATGCATCATGATAGTCTCCCATTGTTTTACACTCTAACTTCTGCCATGCTTCTTGAGCATGCTGGTAATCAGAATCACTAATGGCCTTTCCTCTAAGACTAGAAAAGAACGCGTCTTTAGGCGGAAGTGTATCTTCGTCAAACCTTTCCCAACTGTTCATGTATCATAAGGGTAAACGCCCTTTCTAACGAGACTTGGGTCAAAATATTCTTCCGTTATTGGGCAGGACTTTAAGGACATAGCAGCGACTCTAATGAACCATCATGTGTTGCATAGAGTCATAAAAAGACATGTTATTTAAAGTGAAACACATGTACTTTTCGATGACTGTGCAATGCATGTTACCCTGAAGGCATCGCCACTGCTTTCATTATAAGATGAGAGTCGTAGCCTCGCAAGTTGTGAAAGAATATAGGCAGCTTCCATGTCTTTGGTTCAAACTTTAATTGAAGATTGCATTTACTTGTGCTGCTCCTCTGAACTTTCCACTAATGTGATCATGGTCTTACTTTGGATTGGCTTCTTCACTGAGTTCTAAACCAACAAATCCAACAATGTGTGGCTGAGTCATACTGTTGTTGGTCTTCAGGCGTCATCATGATTTCAGATAAATTCAGATTATTGAACAGTCATTACGCACTTGCTGCATGCGTTTTTAAGAAGTATTCTGCAGCATTAGGCCCTCTATATAATTCTGGTGCTGAATGAGCGCCATCCGACCTGACAATAATGAAGGCAAATGAACAAATCTGATGATTACTCATTAAGACTGTTTTTCGAAGTTTTTGTGGCGCTGGCCCTTCATAATAACAATGAGTGATTCGAAGTCTGCGTAAAACTACGTATGGAGAATTTTGCAGTCGTTTCCAGTTCTTAAAACTAACTTTAGATCCGGGTGGGGGCTCGTAATTTAGTTCCTGTATTACAGTCAACTGGGTTAATACAATGTTTTATATGTTCACTTGCGGCTTGCACAGATGGATTCTTGTTAAACATTTTCTACAGAATTCTTGTTTATTTTTTTGCTTTGAAGTATGCCGCAATAATCTACTCATTGTGCGTATCAATGTGTAATGCGGTAGCCCCGCTGGTGAAAACATTAGTAGTAAGTCAACATGATTTTTGTCTGGCTCGCCAATCGTTGGACTGTTCTTGGACACTTTAATCGGCTGTAGATTTGTTTCCTCATCCCATGTGTAGACATTAACAGTTATTGGGTTGTTTTGTTCTTCAAATGATCAATGGAATCCACGCTAACGGGAAAGGATATTCCACTAAAGTTAAGATCATTGATGTAAGGGTGATAGTTAGACACTCTCTCTGCGTTTTTGCGGGCATGATGCAGCCTTGCGAGAACACACCACATAAAACATTTGTTATCGTCTGTATTCTTTATGTTTAGAACAGCTCTTTTTGCAACTAATGCTGGAGGTAGTGGAATGTAAGACTTGCCAACAATCGGCGCATACTTAGCTGTTTTAATCTAATCTCTAAGACTTGCCCTCTGACAACCAGAGCTCTCATTTTGGCTTCTTCAGCGGCCACATCAAACTGTGTAAGCAGTTCGTCTGCCCAACCGGGTGTTAAGTCATTATGAGAAAGAATAGTTGTTGTTTAGTCGAGACCCAGACTTCTAGATTTTCTTCATTTATTGTTATATAGTCGATTAAAACAGCTAACATACTTTAATGGCGGGTCTATTGTTAGTTTACCCGAACTTGAGAAATAGCATGAGCAACACTTGCCCGTACGCTTGCTGGATCAATGACTTCTAAATCAATATCATCAGTGCTCTTGATAAATCTTCTTGCATTGCTTCAAACAATTCGTCTGGACCTTCATATATTTTATCCATGCTGAGTTTCTTTTCTAATCAAAATATTTATTTAAATCAAAAAAATAATTAATCAATATCGACAGTCTTTTTGTGCTTGGGACTCATAAACTAAAGTATAAACACCCTTTGGCGTTGTTAATGTGAGCTGTTTAGAGCAGAGTTTAATGTTTCGTTTACTTTTTTTAAGCATTCCTTTTTTATCTGCTCAGGGTCTGGCTGTTGAGAAAAACTGTCCTCGCCTTTCTTTGAAGATCAAACTTTTGTCTTTTGTAGTCATCAAAATCGGCCTGTAAACGATTAAATTCTTCATCATCCGTGATGTTGAGTCAGCTAGTGCTTTATTTTAATCAGCTGAAGGAACTAAGTTTAGCTGTTATCAGTTGAACTATCATCTCATTCATCATTCTTTGCCCATGATGGCGTAGAGGAGAGATGAGAGACATCTCGAAGCCAGACACCGCCATCCGGCCTGTCCTCTGCCTGTCGCATCAGTGTAGGGCCGTCTATCTGGTCCATTCTTTGATGTTGTCTCAGCATTTGGCTTGTCGTCCCTTCGTCTGCCGCCTTCAGCGTGCCCTGGATGACTGTTTTGGGCAGTGAATTGTGGCGTATGAATGCCCGAACCACGACGCTTCCCCTTCTTGCTGTTGCCAAGGGGTTTTTTGGGGGCCCGAAAGTGATGTTATTTGTCCTCACAACGTCGTTTGTTTCCCGGGCTTGCCCAAAGGTG
>JAFLJL010014422.1:22500-25310 GCA_018398815.1 Conus ventricosus | reverse complement strand
CCCATTCTGATGCAACGATGTGTTCTGATTTCTTATCAAAGTGTGTGTCTTGAAGACAATAAATTGAATGTGATTTTTGTTTCAGATACTGGAATACGTCACGCCTTTTCAGATTATTACCTAACCCTTGGCAGTTTAGTGATATAATAGAAATGCTATCATGACTAGAATTTACATTTGACAATAACTGACAAATATTATTTACAGAGAGCAGTGGTTTGGTAGACATACCTGTTACCTTTGAACCAGACAACATTCTTGCAAGAGGTACAACATTCCTTGTGAGATGTCGATATTACTAATGTATGTACTGACACGGGCTGTATACGTACATATAACATGAGAAAACAAAACATGGAAAAAGTCACAAATAAAGCAATGATGGAGATAACAAATAATAATAACAACGTTGAAAGTGTGCTCAGCACCTGAAGTCTTCACTTGCACGCCGTTCGTTGCCATGAGTTTCAAGTCTTGATAATTCACATTCAAATACATACAATTTTACAATATTATGTGCAAAAAAGAACAAAAAGAAAAACAAGACACACGCACGCACGCACGCACGCACGCACGCACGCACGCACGCACGCACGCACGCACGCACGCACGCACGCACGCACGCACGCACACACACACCACACACACACACACACACACACACACACACACCACACACACACAAATGCCCGCAAACAACGTACAAAGAAACACATCATATAAAACTAACATATCATACTGGAAACCCTTCCCCTTTCTCTGAACGAACATCTCAAATCCAGCCTCCCCTCCCCCCCCCCCCCCCCCATCCCCATCCGTTCGTCGCAATAATTTCTCGTCCCCAACCCACCCACCCCCGGCACCGACTCGCCACCCCCTCCTCCCCAAAACATCCCAAACTGGCAAGAAAAAAAAAAGAAAAGGTTGAAAATTAGACCTGCTGGAGACAAGTCCCAGGCAACAAGAGTACATCAGTCCAGTTAAAGAGTCTGCACGGACAGAGCAAACCACTGCAGAAAATAATAACGACAGTAGTAGTAGTAGTGTAAGTGGCAGTAGCAGTAGCAGTTGTTGCAGCGATGTGGTGGTGGTAGTGGTAGTATTATGCTAATAATTACAATGATAATAATGATGGTGTAAACAAATTGATTAAAGGGAAGGAAAACAGAGGGGCGGACGAGGAGGTGTATGTGTGTGCGTGAGAGAGAGAGAGAGAGAGAGAGAGAGAGAGAGGAGAGAGAGAGAGAGAGAGAGAGAGAGAGGCGGGAGCCAGGTAGCAGCGGCGACAGCGAATGGTTCGGGGAGGAGAAAGACAGATAACAGAAAATCTCCAAGATTACAATAAGGGCCCATCACCCCACCCTTCTCATGGGGGGGGGGGGGAGACAAAGGGGGCACTCTTCTTTACTTTACTTTATTTCAGGGGTCTGTTATTGCCCCTGTACTTTTAATATTCTGATGTACGATTTACCCATAAAAATGACTAAGAACATAGAACTAGTCCAATATGCAGATGACATATGCAATGGATGAAAGTGACATTAAAATAATGTACACCTGTCAGATCACAAAACGATATAAAAAAGTTATATCAAAAAGAATTAAATACCCTTTCTGCTTACATGACTGAAATGGTTTGCAAATATCAACTGGAAAAACACACATGATGTTATTTAATACTGGATCTAATCAGTTAATATCCCTTTATTTCAAGTCAACGGCATACCCATTAAATATACAAAAATGGTGAAATTCCTTGGAGTAAATGTAACATCAAAGTTGTCATGGCATTTTCATATAGAGCATATTCTAACAAAAGCACGAAAAACTTTAAATCTATTAAAGATTATTAGCAACCATGTTTGGGCTCAGGACACAATTACTCTTTTGCACCTTTCTACGCCACTGGTTAGATCAAAATTAACGTATGCACAAGAGGTGTTCTTCAGTGCACCCAAATACTTACTGACAAAACTTCAAAGTATATGATTCCAAAGCATGTAAGATAGCCCTGGGACTACCAGTCCATGCCTCTTGTACAAAAGCATACAGTGCTGCTGGATATTACCACTGGAAGAATATAGGAATCTTGCATGCACCAAATTTGTTATAAGAAGTTCTTCTATAGACAATAATTTAGGCCCTGAAATAAATATTAAATCGGACACTGTTTTTCCCCCAAAAGGGCTAAAAACATATCATCTCAAACGACTCTTAGAACATATACTTCCTCGATTTTAGAATCCTCAGATATCAAACTAACATCAGCAAACAGGTCTATTGTGTCTCCTGTCCCTCCCTGGAAATTAATACGAGCACATTTTGATATTGAGCATACAGATTTAACAAAGGCTGAAATACTAATTTTATTGTTATCCAATATCAAAATGCATTTGCATGATCACTATTCCAACCATTTGAAGATATACACTGATGGATCATTAATCGATGAACATCCCAGGTGCAGCATACATTATCCCAGGCCTTAACAAGAAAAGTCTTATTATCTCGGAAAAACATATCTATATTCACGGCTGAGTTATTTGCTATAATTATGGCTTTAAAGTTTGTTGTTGATTCCCCTCAAAAATTTATTTAAAGTTGTTTTATGTGTAGATTCCAAGTCGGTTCTTACGCAATGAAGAATTTTAAATTAAAAGTTCGACCTGAGATGATCACTGAAATAAATAATTTAGTACATTTCCTCTCAGTTAGATACACCGAAATAACATTTCTTTGGGGTGCCCTCCCACTGTGGGTTATATTATAATGAAAAGGTTGATGTTCTAGCAAAGAGAGGAGAAAAACGA
>JAFLJL010014422.1:7500-20000 GCA_018398815.1 Conus ventricosus | reverse complement strand
CCTTACATTTTATACGGTTTACATCATGTTTTTAGTTTTTCAGCAACCTTTTTTCTCTCTCCACTTTCGTTTGGTTTCGCTTACTACCCTTCGCTGGCTGCTCTGGGGGTGCTGTTGTTCGATTATTTTTTGAAGCCATGGTGGTGAGAACACCGCAGAATTATGAACTGTGGTGTGTCCCTATTTGACGCCAACAGCACGGCGCAGGTAGGAGCGGTTCCGTAATGGGTGTGATTCAGCGGACGACGAGCTTATGAGCAGACAATCAAATAGATTTGCCTTCAAGGAGGATTATGTTGGGGGTTCATTCATGCATCGAGAGAAGGAATTTCATTTATAACACATATTTTACGTTTATATTTTCGTCACTGTCGACACCTTTTATTGTTAAGTTGAAATCTTTGCTATAGTAACGGAAGAATTGTTAGTCTGCACTTGTTATGCCTCCACACTAAATTGTTCAGCATCACACACACGGACGAACGTGCGCGCGCCCTTGCATGTGTGTGTGTGTGAAAAGCTAGCCTGCCATTCAAGGCTATGTGAGCGATGCTTTTGTGCACAGATTTATAGCCTGCATTTACACATATCCGCGCACACATGTGCGCTTGCACACTTTCTCTCTCTCCATAAAAGCCTGCACCAACGTGACATACACCTATCGCGAAAACGAAATACCCATTGCGGTGCCTACACGCTTGAACTTTTAAGTATTTTCCGGTTGTTTTTTTCTTTAGTGTGTGTGGCGTCAGCTTTCGGGTGAAATGGGGCATAAAGGCGGTGACTTTTGTTCGTTTGTTTGTTGTTGTTTTCTAGGGCCGAAATCCCACCTCTAGTTTTTTTTGTACATGCTATCCTCATCATTAAAAAGGGGGGGAAAAGCGGGGGACAACAACAAAAAAAAAGAAATCCGCTACTAGCTTTTTTCTGTCCAACCAGTCTCTTACATACTGGCCACTTAGCATCACTTTCAGACCATGCAGCACTGTTTCCATGTTTGGGTTCATTCAGTTGGAACGATGTCAGAGATGAAGGCGGCGAGTGATCGGCCGTGAGAGCAGGCAGCACACAGTATGTTGACAGGCAAGGATCTGAACGGGTCACTTTCATTCACATGTGGGAATTGGATGGGGAGGGTGGATGGGAGTGGGAGGGGGGGGTGTCTATCACATTCATACATTACAAAAAATAGTGCCTGACTTAAACAATAGATAACACCATGGTACACACACACACACACAACACACACACACACACACACACACACACACACACACACACACATGTATACACACGCACGCACACACAGAGGCACGCACGCGCACACACTCCACGCACACACGCATACACGCACGCACACACACACACACACACACACACACGCACGCGCGCGCGCGCGCGACGCACGCCCCAAATAACAATGTGCACTTGCATGATTGTCTGACAATCAGTGGGAGTTCATTTCGCAGACATCAAATGTCTTTATGCATAAACGTATCCAAAAATCCACATATAGAAGACACGGGCAGACAGAGAAACTGTAACTCGGGGCCGAAAGGGTGGGGAAAAGAGAGAGAGAGAGAGAGAGAGAGAGAGAGAGAGAGAGAGAGGGGAGAGAGAGAGAGAGAGAGAGCGATTCACACTAGACTATGTCAATCTTATTTCTCACAAACGGAGAGAGAGAAGAGAGAGAGAGAGAGAGAGAGAGAGAGAGAGAGAGAAAGAGAGAGAGAGAGAGAGAGAGAGAGAGAGAGAGAGAGAGCGATTCACACTAACTATGTCAATCTTATTTCTTACAAACGGAGAGAGAGGAGAGAAGAGAGAGAGAGAGAGAGAGAGAGAGAGGGGGAGAGAGAGAGAGAGATTCACACTAGACTATGTCAATCTTATTTTTCACAAACGGAGAGAGAGAGAGAGAGAGAGAGAGAGAGAGAGAGAGAGAGGAGAGAGAGATTCACACTAGACTATGTCAATCTTATTTCTCACAAACGGAGAGAGAGAGAGAGAGAGAGGGGAGAGAGAGAGAGAGAGAGAGAGAGAGAGAGAGAGAGAGAGAGAATTTTACACAAGACGCTATACCAGTCTTCTCTCTCAGAAACTGTCACTCGCGGAGAGAACAGGAAAACAAAGGATTCTAACTCACCCTAGCCCTCACCAAGGTTCGGGGCTAGGGCGACCTAGAATCCGTGTTTTCCTGTTCTCTGACAAGTAAGACTTCAATAACCAAAAATAACGATTATCTACAAACAAACATACTGTGTAGGGTTATCCGTTTTCAATACTAATTTACAAAACTTTTCAGATTTTAGTTTTTGCTTAATCCTATGTTTTTCCTGACTTTTTAAATAAAAACATTTTCACGAAAACATTCATCAAAGCATCTCTGTTTTCATGTGAAATAAAATACAGTCTTAATTGTTCTCTAAGTTTTTAAAAAAACCATTTATTTTTTCGAATAAAACCCCAACAATTACCCCAGATGTTTTTCCCTAAAAGCTAGTTTCGACAAAGTGTTTTTTTTTTTTAAACTATTTTCTCTTTCTGCTGAACGTCATTATAATAAATAGTGTCGGTTCCTTCAAACAAAAAAAAAAAGCTTCTAGACCTCACTATTTTATTGCTAGGATTAAAAAAAAAATAGTTTCCATCCAATAAACCCTTCTATCATGATATGTTTTGTTCCATTTAAGTTTTGGGGCAAAAAATCACAATGATCAAATTAAAGTAAACTTTTTGAAACGGGTCGAGGATAAATTTTGTTTTTCCCAAAACCCAGTTTCCCAAATTAAAACAAGGGGGGTTTTTATCATAAATTTTAATTGCTCCATAGTTTTATAATGAATTTTAAATTTAAATCCATTATTTTTATAACTTTCTTCAAAACCTGTTCAGTAAATAAAATCCAAAAGTTAAATTGTAAGATTAACCAATTAGTTCTGAAGTTTGTTTCTATTTAACAAAATATTGTTTTTTTTGCTTTTTTTATGCCCTTTAAAACCTCACCATTGTGAAGAATGACGACAGTAATTTTAAGTTTTTCAACGTCTAATTTTTGCCAGCAATTAGAATTCCTTTTTAAAGGGAGTCACTAACGCCCAAAACCCCCCACCCCTCTCCACATCTTTTAAGACAAAAATTTCAAAATTATTGGAACGTGCTCCAATTTTTTTGTGGAATGAATTTAATTTTGAGAAGCTTTTTTAAAAACCTTTCCCCCGGGAGATGTCGTTTTTTTCCCCATACGCTTTTTTTCAATCCTTTCCACTATGTCCTCTGGCTAAGACTTACATGAAAAGGGCCAGATTTGAAGTTTTTCTGAAACTTTTTTGACGGCTAAAAATGTAAAAGGGCTTATGAATTCAATTTTTTTTCCCATTTAAATAGGGTTTCCAATGCCATTTGGGGTCGGGTTTTTCGAACTATTTATATTCTACGGGCCAACATTATTTGTTTCTAGATTGCCTTTGTTCTAGTTTAAAAAACTTTTTCTGTCGCTAATTTTCTTTGCGTTTTAATCCCCATCTTTATGTACCAAAACCTAAAAAGTCCCCTATTTCACCATTCTGTTCAAAGTCCAAAAGCTCAAGGTTTTTTAAATTCAAAGTATACACCCACAGGGGGTAATGTAACTCCCGGGTTTTTCTGGGCCAGGGACATTTTTAGTCAGTTATATTTTATTTCCAAAACAATGTGCATTATCCATTTTTACGAATTTTCCCCCCTTTGGTCCGTGATCTTTTTTAAATATCCGACCTCCCACAACTAATCTTTTAAAATGTAAAATTTGGGAATTTTAAATTCTAATCGAATAGCCTTTCCCGGAAAGGCAGAGCTCTTCATTTAGGGGGCCCTTTCCCTATATAAATTTTTTATCATCTTATCATCCAAAGAACTAGAGTAATGAATGTAATGCAAGATTGAGGGATTTTTCCCCCCTAAGTATTTTTGTTTTGGAACATAAATTTTTCAGCGTCCGACTGTCATTTTCAAAGCCTAACATTTAGCTACTCTACCAAAGTATGACCTTGCTTTTTTTCAGGTATGAATGTTAAAATTTTTTTTAGTTTTCCCTTGTAAGTTTTAGAGAATGTCGAAATAGCTCTTGCTTCTTTTTGTGACAAAATCCTAAAAACCACAGGGATGATTTCTGGCCAACTAATTTTTCCCGCTTATTATTTTTTTTAATCTTATTATTATTCTTTGATTCATTATATTAAAACCCTGACTTTGTAAATATTTCATGGGGCGCCCTTTTGGGCCGCAATCGTATCAATAGCTTTCTAAACCGAGGGTGTCTTTAGTTTTTGTTACAACATTTTTTAAAACGAAAAAAAAATGGCCGTTTAAAAAAATAAAAATGCAAAAATTTTTTGGGGGCCGCACTACAATCCTAAAAATATGCAATGATACCTTGACATGCTGGACCCCCACTGCACTTTTAAAAAAAGGTGAGTACTCCATTAAACAGAAATTTTCCCCCAACCCCCCATTAAAAAGACTACACGCAAAAAATGTGGTTTAGTCATCCATGCAGTTTTATCGACCCTTAAACTTTGCTGTTTTTGTGCACAACTGGGGGGAGGTCGTATGCCGACTTTTTAAAACATCCCGATCCTTTGGGGATCTGTGTACGATTTATTTTATTTCCCTTCAGACGTATTTTGACGAACTGCAAACCCATTACGAATGACAAACCGTTTAATCCATTCAGCAACAGAATAGACATGAAGGCTTTTGAAAGGATCTGTAACGAATTCAATATTAATGTTAAGACAGACTTTAGACAAAAGTCAGATCTTAATCATGGCTTAGGCACCCCTTATTTGTGGGGCGTGCACAGAAAGTATAACTATGACTGGAATCCTCCTTACACATCTTCTCTTCAGGCACAGGTGTTCACCTCGGGTCCATAGAGCAAGAGCATAGAACAGCATGGACAACATTTATCTTGGACACATCTGAGGGCCTAACTAAAGCAGGAATAGTACGAATAAACGATTCTATTCGTACTTACGTTTGGTGTTTGCTAGGCTCGCAAGCACAGACAAGGTCGAGCATAACTGATTCTTCTACTGGCTTTGATGCACAAAAACAATACTTAGCAAATTTAGAGGACGCCATTAATTCTACAGTTGATTTAGATTCAAGTATAAAAAGGTACCAAAATGTTTTACAATACGCAAGATCGAAAGTAGACTTTGCTGTTGGCACTGGTTTATACATGCTACCTTCTGACCTTAGACTCCAGGTAGGAACAATAATAAACTACAACAATGAAATCATTGTGGCCGGCAATGAACAGAAGGTTGGGAAAAACGACATAAATTCTGGGCCAGTAATAGTACAAACAATAAAAAACACCATGACCCCCCAAGATTAAGTCATCCAATCCCCAAGGTTCAAAGCACAAAGACTGTTGAAGACGTGGACTTTGTTCGCGATGACCATGAATATGAAAAGACAGCGCTAGTTGTTGGATTAACTGTCCTAGGATTACTTGGTCTTTATCTTACTGAATAGTAATCCAACTATTAAGAGAACTAACGCCATAAGTGCTCGCCATAAAGCCAACTACTTTGCTTGCAGTAGACAAAGTCAGCTAACAATACTCCCTAATATACCAGGTAAAGAGTCTATAGCTTTACCAGCTAATTTTTTAATAAACTCGCAAGATGATCAAGTTGTTTTTTTAACCCATGATTTATCAGGAGATGGCGATGGAGGCACTGAACTTTGACCTCCACCGCCGCCTGTAATAGCCATCACCAGTGTACTTATTGCAAAACCTAAGGCTGTTATAACGCTTGCTAATGTGACTCCTTGCTCTTTAAACAGTGTTTGTATTCGTTCTGCTAGCGTTGCGTCTTCATATAAAATTTTTTCGATAGTTTCTCTTATTCTATTCACTTGAGTTCGTAATTGGTCTCGGTTAGTAGTTAGCACTTCTAGTCTTGCTGATCTTTCTTGTTCAAGATCTTTTAGTCTTTGTCTTATTCTTTCTTTAATCTCACGCCCTACGATGCGGTCGTCAGTCTCAGCGAGTTTTGCTTTTTCTCTTTTTATATGCTCATCTAGTTCACCTAGTTTTGCTAAATTGTTTGTTAATTCGCCTTTGATGGTTCTTAAAGTACGATCAAGGGCTAATATTCTCTCTCAGGTAGCCGTGGTTCGTGTATAGTATTTAATGCTGTTTCTTCTTCTTCAGTGAGTTCTGCTACTGTATTTCTTACTTCGTCCGCTGTTTGACTTAAATCTTTAATTTAAAAATGGAGTGACTGACGGCGGCGAACGAAGCAAGATTAGGAATAGAGTTGTTTAGAACTTACCGCCAATGACATTGACAAACAAAGCACAAGACAAGACACGATGCATTTCAACCACTTGGGTCTTCTTCAGGCGAAAAAATAAATCACATTTAACATGTGGGACAGTACAAACAACGAAAAACGAAAAAAGAAAGAAAATGACTTATCCGTTCTTGGCCATGTGTTTGGTGGGCGGAAATGACATGCTGCCAGGGGGATTATGGGAGAGGAAACGGAGGGGGGGGGGGGGGGAGGTTGCGTCAGGGGAGGTGTGTGTGTGTGATATGATAGGGTTGTGTGTCCAGTTTATTGGGATGGTGTGATATCTTTGTGATGGTTGTGGTAATGGTGGATTGATAATAATGGTAAGGGGAAAAAAAAAAAAAAAAAAGTGGGGGGGGGGGGATTTAAGGGGAAGGATAATACAAAACTAAGATTAAATAGATGGAGGGTTGCTGTAACTACTGTATGAAGTGAGTGAAGGGGATGTGGTGGTGGTGTATGTAAGTGTGTGTGTATGTGTGTGTGTATGTGTGTGTGTTGGTAGGGGATTTTGCCAACTGGTGTGGAAGAGGTGAGCATGTGTGTTTGGTTATTGTTGGATATTGATGCCTTGGGGGTGTAGTGTGCCCAGTTTGGCAATTGCCAAACTGGGCACACTACACCCCCAAGGCATCAATATCCAACAATAACCAAACACACATACTCACCTCTTCCACACCAGTTGGCAAAATCCCCTACCAACACACACACATACACACACACACACATACACACACACTTACATACACCACCACCACATCCCCTTCACTCACTTCATACAGTAGTTACAGCAACCCTCCATCTATTTAATCTTAGTTTTGTATTATCCTTCCCCTTAAATCCCCCCCCCCCCCCCCCCACTTTTTTTTTTTTTTTTTCCCCTTACCATTATTATCAATCCACCATTACCACAACCATCACAAAGATATCACACCATCCCAATAAACTGGACACACAACCCTATCATATCACACACCACACCTCCCCTGACGCACCCCCCCCCCCCCCCCCCCCCCCCCCCCCCCCCCCCCCCCTCCGTTTCCTCTCCCATAATCCCCCTGGCAGCATGTCATTTCCGCCCACCAAACACATGGCCAAGAACGGATAAGTCATTTTCTTTCTTTTTTCGTTTTTCGTTGTTTGTACTGTCCCACATGTTAAATGTGATTTATTTTTTCGCCTGAAGAAGACCCAAGTTGTTGAAATGCATCGTGTCTTGTCTTGTGCTTTGTTTGTCAATGTCATTGGCGGTAAGTTCTAAACAACTCTATTCCTAATCTTAAATCTTTAAGTTCTATGTTTTGCATTTGGTTATCTGTTGGGAGTTCTTGTAGTGTGTTTTGAAGTTTAGCAACTGCCTCCGTATCTAATTCTGGTTTAGTAAAGCCAAGGCGATTTCGCTCGCTTGCACTGAGCCTTTGTCTAATTGTATCCACGCCTACAAACCTTGATGGGTCTCGTTTATACGTAAGCGGAACACTTCTCCTTTGTCGTTTCTAAAATACAAATGGTTATCTTTTAGTTCAAAATCATCAGGGTATATAGTTTCAGGAGGTTCTAGTTCTAAATTTTGGTATAATGATCTGACCTTACTTTCTGTTAATTCACGCCTTTGCTCCCCTTCGGCTATTTCATCCTCCAATGAGATCTCCGAGCGATGCCGCTCCCCAGGGGGATCACTCATGTCGTCTCCAAGATCAGGAATATCATAATCTTCATCTTCAATTCCTGCCATGTTTTTAAATAATTAACTTTTTATTTTGTTTTATAAAAAATGTCAGAAGTATATGGCTCGATTCTTAACCCGCATAGAAAACTGAAAGAACCCCTTGGCGTGCAGGGAAATAAACGGAATATTACTGTTCCAAATAATCCATCTACTATTGATGCGGATCAAATTCTTACTGTTAAATTTCCAGACCTAGGAGCGGATGAAGTGATTGTGCCAGGCTCTGCGCGACTTACTTTTAAAATAGAACTCGCTTCAACAACACACCCAAAGAGATCAGTTGTCCAGAATTTGGACGGGCAATCGTTAAGAAAATTTCTATAAAACTTGGGGGGCAAGAAGTATTTTCTTTACATAATGCAGACATATTTTTAACCTATTCTGATCTATGGCTAACCGCGAATGAAAGGGAAGATCTTGCGTTTCAAGGAATCGGAAATGAAGAAGCACTAAAACTTAGAATAGGCGCCGAACTCGACCAAGATGCTAAAAGCAGCAAAAAGGCTTTAGCTCTAAAATTTTGCGTATGGAAATCGCTTTTCTATTCCCCTAGATTTTGAGTTGTTAAAAGCGCATGCCCCATACTTTCAAGGAGCATTTAAAAGACAGATTGTCATACGAACTAACTTTTAATGAATACAAACGTGTTATTCTATCTAAGACACCGAAGCAATGTACAGCATTTTGACATTACATTAGAGTTTGACGTTGTTAGCAACCCTCATTTAGCAAGGCAGATTGAGCAACAATATCAGTAAAAAATTAGAAATATATTACGAAAGAGTGCATTATCATACAACATATCCTAAAAGCAAGGCAGACACTATATGGAATTTTAATCTTAACTTCGCAGCAAGATCACTTAAAGGTATTTTATTGCTGTGTGAAGATGAAGAACCATTCAAAAGAGCAAGTGAAAAGTTTATTAATCCAAAAATAACGAAAGTACAATGTTCGATTGAGGGTAGCCCTAACCAAATCTACGCTAGCGGGCTTAGACCTTATCAGCATTTGATGAAATAACAAAATATTTTGGTGGTGGGAGGGGCAGAAGTCCAACAGCAGACCTTGTGTCTAAAGATCTACATCTTCACAGTGTTAGGCTTGACGATTATTTAACATCAAAATACGGTTTAGGGATTGACCTAAGGTCAACAGAGGATAATCAGTTGCATGGAAGTGGGAGAACGGTAAGAACGTAATAAACATTCAAATTGAGAAAGAAAAAGATGTCAAATAAACCACTTAATGTACATTTGTTTTTATTATATGATGCGCAGCTGAATATTGAAGATAACAGATTAAAAAAGTAGTATACTAAATTATTTTTTCATTTTTAAAAAGCATGTCTGTTGAGATTTATCCAAAAGTACCTACAGCGCCAGAGTCGCCAAGAGAAGAGATAGTAGAAACCCCCGGCATAAAAACCTTTAGATTAACCAACATTACACAAATGCTACAAAAACTAGAGCAGGACCTTTCAAAATACAGCAAAACCAAACGAAGGTATTCTGCTGTCTTTAATGCTGTTACCTATGTTAATACTGGAGCATCAACTATAAGTGCTCTATCAGCAGGAACGAGTGTAGGTCTCTTAGCAACAGGCATAGGCGCACCTGCAGCTTTACCTCTAGGCGGTTTGTCTTTAGCTCTTGGCCTATGTTCATTAGCCGTAGGTGCTGCCAGCAAAAAAAATAAAACTAAACTCCAAAAGCACACAGCTATGGTTCAACTAATAACAGCTAAACTTAGTTCCTTCAAGCTGATTATAAATAAAGCACTAGCTGACTCAAACATCACGGATGAAGAATTTAATCGTTTACAGGCTGATTTTGATGACTACAAAAGACAAAAGTTTGATCTTCAAAGAAAGGCGAGGACAAGTTCTTCTCAACAGCCAGACGCCAGCAGATAAAAAAGGAATGCTTAAAAAAAGTAAACGAAACATTAAACTCTGCTCTAAACAGCTCACATTAACAACGCCAAAGGGTGTTTATACTTTAGTTTATGAGTCCAAGCACAAAAAGACCACCGATATTGATTAATTATTTTTTTGATTTAAATAAATATTTTGAGTTAGAAAAGAAACTCAGCATGGATAAGATTATATGAAGGTCCAGACAAATTTTGTTTGAAGCAATGCAAGAAGATTTATCAAGAGCACTGAATGATATTGATTTAGAAGTCATTGATCCAGCAAGCGTACGGGCAAGTGTTGCTCATGCTATTTCTCAAATTCCGGGTAAACTAAGAATAGACCCGCCAGTTAAAGTAATGTTAGCTGTTTTAATCGACTATATAACAATAAATGAAGAAAATCTAGAAGTCTGGGTCTCGACTAAACAACAGACTATTCTTTCTCATAATGACTTAACACCCGGTTGGGCAGACGAACTGCTTACACAGTTTGATGTGGCCGCCGAAGAAGCCAAAATGAGAGGCTCTGGTTGGTCAGAGGGCGAAGTCTTAGAGATTAGATTAAAACAGGCTAAGTATGCGCCGATTGTAGGTAGGTCTTACATTCCACTACCTCCAGCATTAGTTGCAAAAAGAGCTGTTCTAAACATAAAGAATACAGACGATAACAAATGTTTTATGTGGTTGTGTTCTCGCAAGGCTGCATCATGCCCGCAAAAACGCAGAGAGAGTGTCTAACATCACCCTTACATCAATGAATCTTAACTTTAGTGGAATATCCTTTCCGTTAGCGTGGATTCCATTGATCAGTTTGAAGAACAAAACAACCCAATAACTGTTAATGTCTACACATGGGATGAGGAAACAAATCTACAGCCGATTAAAGTGTCCAAGAACAGTCCAACGATTGGCGAGCCAGACAAAAATCATGTTGACTTACTACTAATGTTTTCACCAGCGGGGCTACCGCATACACATTGATACGCACAATGAGTAGATTATTGCGGCATACTTCAAAGCAAAAAAATAAACAAGAATTCTGTAGAAAATGTTTAACAGAATGCCATCCGTTCCAGCCGCGCTTGAACATAAGAAACATTGTATCGGCCCAGTTGACTGTTTAAAACAGAACTAATTACGCCCCCACCCGGATCTAAAGTTAGTTTTAAGAACTGGAAACGACTGCCCAAAATTCTCCATACGTAGTTTACGCAGACTTCGAATCACTCATTGTTCCTTATGAAGGCCGCGCCACAAAACTTCGAAAAACAGTCTTAATGAGTAATCATCAGATTTGGGTTCATTTGCCTTCATTATTGTTAGGTCGGATGGCGCTCATTCAAAAGCCAGAATTATACAGAGGACCAGATGCGGCTAGAAGATTTTTACAGCGCATGCAGCAAGTGCCCTAATGATTGTTCTAATAATCTGAATTTATCTGAAATCATGATGACGCCTGAAGCCCAACAACAGTATGACTCAGCCACTCACTGTTGGATTTTTGGTTTAGAACTCAGTGAGGAAACCAATCCGACAGTAAGAGACCATGATCACATTAGTGGGAAGTTCAGAGGAGCAGCGCACAGTAAATGCAATCTTCAACTAAAGGTTGACCCAAAGACATGGAAGCTGCCCATCTTCTTTCATAACTTGCGAGGTTACGACTCTCATCTTATATTGCAAGCAGTAACCAACGCCTTCAGGGTGTCATGCATTGCACAGTCATCAGAAAAGTACATGTGTTTCACTTTAAATAACATGTCTTTTTATGACTCTATGCAGCACATGATGGGTTCATTAGAGTCACTGGCTATGTCCTTAAAGTCCTGCCCAATAACTGAAGAATATTTTGACCCAACGCTTGTTAGAAAGGGTGTTTACCCTTATGAGTACATGAACAGTTGGGAAAGGTTTGATGAAGATACACTTCCACCTAAAGGCGCGTTCTTTTCTAGTCTTAGAGGAAAGGACATCAGTGATTCTGATTACCAGCATGCTCAAGATGCTGGCAAAAAGTTAGATTGTAAAACGATGGGAGACTATCATGATGCATACTGATGGCTGATACATGTTTGTTGGCGGACGTCTTTGAAAAATTATAGAAAGACCTGCATGAAACATTATAGCTGGATCCCGCGCATTACATTTCTGCGCCTGGGATGAGTTGGGATGCTTTCTTAAAGTTTACTGGAGTACAGATTGATTTATTGTCTGACCTACCAATGATTCAGATGATTGAAAACGGATTGCGTGGAGGAATTAGTATGGCGTCGCATCATTATTGTAAAGCAAACAACAATACGTGGACGACTATGATCCAAGTAAAAGGTCTAACTATCTCATGTATTTAGATGCAAACAATCTGTATGGATGGGCTATGGCGCAATCACTTCCATTACGTAACTTTAAAAGTACACAATAATACGAATAAATATTCAAAAGGCATTAAAGTGGTTGGGCATTTGACGCCGGGCAACAGCGTGGATACTTCTAGAAGTTGACTTAGA
>JAFLJL010014422.1:0-2500 GCA_018398815.1 Conus ventricosus | reverse complement strand
CAAAGAAATTATACGCATTTTTTCCATTATAAGGAATATTTCATCTTGAAATCAAGAAACAAAGGTTCGGAAAAAAAAAACCACAGGGGGGGGGGGGGGGGGTATTGCCAAAGGATGCAAGGGGAATCTGGATAGGAGAGGGAAAATGGGGACTTTAGAGAGGAATAGGGGGAGGAAATGGTCTTTTCTTTTCTTTTTTTCCCCTTTCTTCCTCTCTCTTCCTCTTTTTCCTTCTCTTTCAAGAGACGAGGACAGAAGAGGGAGGGGAACATTCAGAAATCCTTCCTGTAGCAACAAAAGATGGCGAGCCATGAAAACATTTGAGAACAATTTCCACGTTACCAGACACCAGACGTGATGCCCTGGTTGCCGGCAGGACTGTCCTATCGCCACTGCTTACCCGTGCAGCGCTCAGGCGAGGGGTCGTCAGGTCCCGTGGACGTAGTAGTAGTTGTTGTTGTAGTTGTAGTAGTAGTAGTAATAGGGAACGGCTTTTGGCCTTAGGATTCGCGGCCTATTTGCGTCCCCTCATTATTTTTCATTTTTATTTAGGTCTGGTTGCATGCCTATCTTATGAAATAACATTATATTCAAGCCACGCTAAAGAAAATGTCTTTCAATTTAGGGTCTTCATTTTGGAGTTTTTTTAACCTGTTGATGTCAGGTGCATATTTGGTGTTAGTAGGCAGTGCATTCCAAAACTTAGCAATTATGAAAGCAAAGTAAAACTGTTTTGTTAGTATGGCAATGTCTGATAAAAAAAAAATCTTGCCTTCATTATTTCTCGTGAAATCAACTTCTGAGAATTTGAAAAGCGCATGCATATTAATATCATCATAATTATGGAATATTAAAAAAAAATTGGATTAGGTCTCCTCTGACTCCTTCCTTTCAGTGAGTGTAATCGGAGGTAATAGAAAATCTTTCTTTGTAGTTCAAATTATTTCAGTACAGGGGGATTTTTCCCTCGGAGTTAACATTGGTTCTGACTCCATTCCCCATACAGTCCTTCGAATGAGACTATAAATCGAGGTTTCGTGTGTGAACGCACGCACAACATCTTGCACACACGTAAAATCCCATCACCAACTTTCGGAAGAGAAGGCCAGTTTGGCCGTTTAGGTTTAGGTTTTGGTTCATAGGGACAATTACCTTTAGCAATTATAGCCAGAACTGGCTTTACATGTCCCTTCTATGTGTTATCTGTCTTCACACGGTCAGGTCTTTAACTCGCTCAAGTCTTTATTTATCATAGTCAAAATAAATAATCTTCAATAATACACTATCATCGATAGAGCTTTTGAAACGGTTAGTATTTTGTGCACGTTTAATGTTAGGGGTTAATTTATTCCAAAGATTTGTTACTCTGTTACTAAAAGAAAATTTCCTAAGGTTCGTGCGATAATATTCATGATAAATTTTATCCACACTATTTCTGGTAATATCAACTCTTGATGCAGTAAAAAATTTTGAAATAGGAATATTGTCAACACAATTAAATATTATAGACTTGGATCAAATCGCCCCTCACTCGTCTTGTTTTTAGGGTAGGCAGTCCAAGAGCTTTTAACCTACCTTCATAGGAAAGATTTTGTATATTCTTTTTGGTTGGTATGGATGACACGTTACACATAGCATGCACCTTCCCCGAAGATGGAGTATGGTTGCCTTAATGGCGGGATAAAAAAAAAACCGGTGATACACACAAAACTCCACTGCCTGTCTACACAGGCAGTGTCCGCAGGAGTATCAGCCTGCGTACGCAGAAAGAAAGAAAAAAAAACACTCTTTCAGGATTTTAGTAGCTCGCCTTTGTTCATTTTCTGTTGTAGCCGGGTTGTCCGGGCGTCCGCTGTCACTCCGACTGTAAAACTCAGCACGTGCTATCCGTGTCCTCGCGATTCGAATGTCGCTCACGAACGAATGGTTTTATTCTTTTCACCAGCATTGAGTAGGTATCTACACACTCATTCTTAGCAGTAAACCTGATACTGGACTACACCAAGGACTTGACTTTTGTCATTTTTATTTTGTACAGACTGCTTTGGGGTTGACTAAGTGATTACAAGTGCCACATACAAAACTGCTGAAGTTTGTACATGTGAGAAAAGTGCAAAACGGAAAGAAAATTTCACGTCAGTGCTCTGTGTGTGACAAAAGTGTTAAAAAGCTAGAACATTTCAAGTCACTGTGCTCTTCGTGTGTGACCACATTTGGATTATGTATGGATTGCAGGTCAATAATAGTCAAAAATGACGGCTGACGTCCCAAACTAAAGATAGGAGAAATCACTATTTCTGGAACCATAATTCATGGTGAGTACAACAAGAATGTTTGAGTGTTGTTTTGTGTTGTGATGCCCGTCTTTCTTCCTTCATACTAACACATGCATATAGTTAGAAATATTATCCGTCGTAGAATTTTTTTTCTCACAAACACAAACTAACTCATGCAGATAAAAAAGCATGCATTCCAATACTTTTTCAGTAAATATGGAATG
>JAFLJL010014421.1:2188-21920 GCA_018398815.1 Conus ventricosus | reverse complement strand
ACGTTGTTTTTTTTTGTTTTGTTTTTTTTTTAAAAGAAAAGGAAGAAAACGTACTCGCGTTCTTGGTTTAATGGAAGACACTTCACCTCCTTTTCACCTCTAAGATAATTTTATGCTTTTTTTCTTCTTTTATTAACCCTTAAATGTCTGGAAGGGACAACAGACGATTCAGATGGATTCCCACACAAGAATTAGACATAGGAACTTCATTTCCCTACAAATTTACCTATCACTTAGCAACTATCTCCATTCACATAGGGAACTAACACCTAGCACCCATCACCTTAGCAACCCAGCACCCAGCACCCATCAACTACACCCTCACCTATCACCCATCACCCCCTCACCCATCACCCATCACATATCACCAATCACCTATCAACCTATCACCCATCACCCACACCTAGCACCCATCACCCAGCACCCATCAACCCAGCACCCATCACCGAGCACCTAGCACACCCTTACCTTGCACCATCACCTACACACCCCTCACCTACACCTAGCACCCATCACCCAGCACCATCACCTAGCAAACCCCTCACCTAGCACCCAGACCCGCACCCAGCACCTAGCACCTGGGACCATCACCTAGCACCCATCACCTAGCACCCATCACCCCTTTACCCATCACCTAGCACCATTACCCATCACCTAGCACCCCTCACCTAGCACCCATCACCTAGCACCAAACACCTAGCACCCATCACCTAGCACCCATCACCCATCACCTAGCACCTCACCAGCAACCCCCACTAGCACCATCACCCAGCACCTAGCACCTAGCACCCATCACCCATCACCCATCACCCATCACCTAGCACCCCTCATCTAGCACCCATCACCCAGCACCCCTCACCTATACCCCCACCTAGCACCCATCACCTAGACCCATCAACCATCCCCCTAGCACCTAGCACCCAGCAACCAGCAACCAGCACCCAACCCCCAATCACCAGCACCTGCACCCCACCTAGCACCCATCACCCCTCACCTAGCACCCAGCACCAAGCACCCAGCACCCAAACACCCATCACCCATCACCCAAACACCTAGCACCTAGCACCCATCATCTAGCACCATCACCTAGCACCCATCACCAACCCCACACCTAGCACCCCTCACCCATCACCTAGCACCCATCACCTAGCACCCATCACCCAGCACCCATCAAACCCCCCACCCCTCACCCCTCACCCATCACCCAGCACCCATCACCTAGCACCCATCACCTAGCACCCATCACCTAGCATCCATCACCTAGCACTTTGCACCCATCAAACCCAAAAACTTAGCACCCATCACCTAGCACTCATCACCTAGGGACCAGCACCCAGCACCTAGCACTAAGCACCCATCCCCTAGCACCTAGACACCCAGCACCTAGCACCCATCACTAGCACCCATCAAACCCATCACCTAGCACTAGCACCCATCCCCCGAGCACCTAGCACCCATCACCTAGCACCCATCACCTAGCAACCCTCACCTAGCACCTACACCTAGCACCCAGCACCTAGCACCATCACCCTTTACCCATCACCCATCACCAGCACCTAGCACCTACCACCCAGCAAACCCAGCACCCAGCACCTAGCACCCAGTATCCATCACCTAGTACCAATCACCTATCACTTGCACTAGCACCCCTCACCTAGCACCCATCACCTAGCACCTAGCAAACCCCTCTACTAGAACCCATCACCTATCACCTTAGCACCGAGCACCCGCACCTACCACCCCGTACCCATCACCTAACCCCCCATCACCTATCACCTAGCACTAGCACCCCTCGCCTAGCACCCATCACCTATCACCTAGCACCTAGCCCAATCACCTACACCCAAACACCCAGCACCCAGCACCTTGCACCCATCACTAGCAAACCCGCGCCCAGCACCTAGCATCCAGCACCCATCACCTAGCACCCATCACCTTGCACCTCGCACCTAGCACCCAGCACCTAGCACCTAGCACCCAGCACATAGCCCCATCACCTACCACCCATCACCTATCACCCATCATCTGGCACCAAGCACCCAGCACCTAGCACCCATCACCTATCACCTAGCACCCAGCACCTAGCACCCAGCACCCTTTACCTAGCACCCCGCACCGATCACCTAGCACCCAGCCCCAACACCTAGCACCCCTCACCCATCACCCAGCACCCATCAACTAGCAGCATCACCTAGCACCCAGCACCCAGCACCTAGCACCCATCACCTAGCACCCATCACCTAGCACCCAGCACCTAGCACCCCGCACCCATCACCTAGCACCCATCACCTAGCACCCATCACCCAGAACCCCTTACCTAGCACCAAACACCTAGCACCCTTCCCCCTGCACCTAGCACCTAGCACCCAGCACCCAGCACCTATCACCCATCACCTAGCACCAAGCACCTAGCACCCAGCACAAAGCACCTAGCACCCATCACCTAGCACCTAGGACCCCGCACTAGCACCCTGCACCCAGCACCAATCACCTAGCACCTAGCACCAAGCACCTAGCACCTAGCACCATCACCCCGCACCCATCACCCATCACCCAGCACCCCGCACCTCACCCATCACCCATCACCTAGCACCCAGCACCTAGACCCATCACCTAGCACCTAGCACCCCTCCCTAGCACCTAGCACCCTCCCTAGCACCTAGCACCCAGCAACCCCGCACCCAGCACCCGCACCCAGCACCTAGCACCCAGCACCCATCACCTAGCACCCAGCACCTAGCAAACAGCACCAGCACCTATCACCCATCACCCATCACCTATCACCCATCACCTCGCACCCAGCACAATCACCTATCACCCATCACTAGCACCCATCACCCATCACCTATCACCCATCACCTAGCACCAATCACCCATCACCTAGCACCATCACCTAGCACCCATCCACTAGCACCCATCACCCATCACCTAGCACCTAGCACCCTCACCTAGCACCAGCACTCATCACCCATCACCCAGCCCTATCACCCATCACCATCACCTTGCAAACCCTCACCCATCACCCATCATCTATCACCCATCAAACCCAGCACCCAGCCACCTAGCAACCCCGCACCTAGCACCCCCACCTAGCACCAATCACCTAACACCCCTCACCTAGACCCAGCACCCAGCACCCAGCACCCAGCACCAAAAACCAGCACCAGCACCCAGCACCAGCACCTGGCCCATCAACGTAGCACCCATCACCTAGCACCCCCTCACCTAGCACCCATCACCTAGCACCCATCACCTTGCACCTAGCACCTAGCACCCAGCACCAGCACCTAGCACCCTCACCTAGCACCCCTCACCTAGCCACCCATTTACCTAGCACCCCTCACCCAGCACACAGCACACAGCAACAAAACACTAGCACCCATCACCCATCCCTAGACCCATCATCTTGCACCCATCACCCATCACCCATCCCTAGCCCCCCATCACCTAGCACCAACACCTAGCACCCTCAACCATCACCTAGCACCTAGCACCAGCACCCAGCACCCAGCACCCAGCACCCATCACCCATCACCCATCACCTACACCCATCACCTAGCACTCATTTACCCCTCACCCAACACCTAGCACCCATTTACCTAGCACCCATCACCCATCCCTAGCACCCATCACCTAGCACCCATCACCCATCACCTAGCACCATCGCCAAGCACCTAGCACCTAGCAACCATCACCTAGCACCCATCACCTAGCATCCATCACCTAGACTTAGCACCCATCACCTAACACTTAGCACCCATCACCTAGCACTCATCACCTAGCACCAGCACCCAGCACCCAGCACTAGCACCATCAAACCCCGCACCTAGCACCTAGCACCCAGCACCCAGCACCTAGCAACCCAATCACCTATAAACCCAGCACCTAGCACCTAGCAAACCCATCACTTAGCACCCAGCACCTACACCCAGCACCTAGCAAACCCGCACCTAGCACCCAGCACCTAGCAAACCCAGCCCTAGCACCCATCACCCATCGCCCATCACTAGCACCTACCACCTACCACCCAGCAACCCAGAACCCGCACCTAGTACCCGTACCCATCACCTAGCACCATCACCTATCACCTAGCAGCTAGCACCCATCAAACCCAGCACCCATGACCTATCACCTAGCACCAAGCACCCTCACCTAGCACCCATCACCTTTCACCTAGCACCTAACACCCGCATCTAGCCCCAGTACCCATCACCTAGCACCCTCACCTATCATCTAGCACTAGCACCCAGCACCTAGCACCCAGTACCCATCACCTAGCACCACACCTAGCACCTAGCACCCATCACCTAGCCCCATCACCTAGCACCTAACACCAATCACCTAGCAACCATCACCCAGCACCTAGCACCCATCACATAGCACCTAGCGCCCGACCTTGCATCCAGCACCCATCACCTAGCACCCATCCCTACACCTCGCACCTAGCACCCAGCACCTTGCACCTAGCACCCACACCTAGCACCCAGCACCAGCACCCAGCACCTAGCACCCAGCACCTAGCATTTCCCTCACCTAGCACCCATCACCTAGCACCCAGCCCCCAGCACCCAGCACCCAGCACCAAACACCCAGCACCCAGCACCCAGCACCCAGCACCTGGCAACCCCTCACCTAGCACCCAGCACCTAGCACCCATCACCTACCACACATCACCTAGCACCATCACCTTGCACCTAGCACCCAGCAACCAGCACCCAGCACCTATCACCATCACCTTTGTACCCAGACCTAGCACCCAGCACCCCGCAAACCCAAACACCCAGCAACCCAGCACCCATCACCTACATCCATCACCCAGCACCAAAAACCCATCACCAAGCACCTAGCACCAGACCTAGCACCCCTCACCCATCACCCATCACCAATCACTAGCCCTAGCACCTACCACCCAGCACCTAGCACCCAGCACCTAGCACCCCCGTACCCTCACCTAGCACCCATCACCTTCACCTAGCACCTAGCACCCATGACCTATCACCTATCACCTAGCACCATCACCTAGCACCGATCACCTATCACCTAGCGCCTAGCACCCAGACCTAGCACCCAGTACCCATCACCTAGCAACCCATCACCTATCACCTAGCACCTAGCACCCAGCATCTAGCACCAAGTACCCATCACCTAGCACCCATCACCCATCACCTAGCACCTAGCACCCTCACCTAGCACCTATCACCTACACCTAGCACCTAGCAAACCCCTCACCCAGCACCCAATCACCTATCACCTAGCACCTAACACCAATCACCTAGCACCCCTCACCCAGCACCCACACCTAGCACCCATCACCTAGCACCTAGCGCCCAGCACCTAGCATCCAGCACCCATCACCTAGCACCCATCACCTAGCACCTAGCACCTAGCACCCCGCACCTAGCACTAGCACCCACACCTACACCCAGCACCACCACCCATCACCAATCACCCATCATCTAGCACCAAGCACCCAGCACCTAGCACCAATCACTATCACCTAGCACCCACACCTAGCCCCCAGCACCCATCACCCAGCACCCATCAAACCCTCACCTAGCACCCAGCACCCAACAAACCCAGCAAACCCATCACCCCTCACCTAGCACGCATCACCTAGCACCCATCACGTAGCACACAGCACCCATCACCTAGCATCCATCACCTAGCACCAGCACCATCACCCGCTCCTCGCCTAGCATCCATCACCTAGCACCTAGCACCCATCACCTAGCACCTGCACCTTTGCACCAATCACCTAGCACACAGCACACAGCACCCAGCACCCAGCACCCATCACATAGAACCCAGCACCCATCACCTAGCACCCATCACCTAGCACCCCTCACCTAGCACCCAGCACCTAGCACCAGCACCTAACACCCAGCACCTATCAACCCCGCACCCAGCACCTTCACCCAGTTTCCCAGCACCAGCCACCCAGCACCTGGCACCCATCACCTATCACCCAGCACCCAGCACCTAGCACCCCGCACCTAGCACCAGTACCCCTCACCTAGCACCCATCACCTATCACCTAGCACCTAGCACCAAGCACGAAGCACCCATCACCTACCACCCATCACCCAGCACCATAATCTAGCACCAAGCACCCAGCACCTAGTACCAATCACCTATCACCTAGCACACCCCGCACCTAGCACCCCGCACCTGCACCTCACCTATCACCTAGCACCCAGCACCCCAACACCTAGCACCCATCACCCCTCACCTAGCACCCATCACCTAGCACCATCACCTAGCACCCAGCACCCATCACCTAAACACCCATACCTAGCACCCAGCACCCATCACCCCGGGACCCATCGCCTAGCAACCCCTCACCTAGCACCTAGCACCATCACCTACACCTAGCACCCAATCACCTATCACACGCACCCTGCAACTAGCACCCAGCACCCAGCACCTAGCACCTAGCACCCAGCATCTAGCACCCAGCACCTAGCACCCATCACTATCACCCACACCAGCACCCAGCACCCATCACATAGCACCCAGCACCATCACCTTGCACCCAGCACCTAGCACCCATCAAACCCAGCACCAAGCACCTAGCACCCAAACAACTAGCACCCAGCAACCTATCACCCAGTACCCAGCAACCAGCAAACCCAGCACCCATCACCTATACCCGCACCCAGCACCCCACCTGGCACCCACACCTAGCACCCAGCACCTAGCACCCATCACCTACCACACATCACCTAGCACCATCACCTTGCAACCCAGCACCCAGCAACCAGCAACCCCCCACCTATCCCCATCACCTAGTACCCAGCCCCCTAGCACCCATCACCCAGCACCAACACACAGCACCAAGCACCCAGCACCCAGCATCCACACCCAGCACCTAGCACCCATCACCTAGCACCTAGCACCCAGCACCATAGCACCCATCACCATCACCCCTCACCCATCACCTAGGGCCTAGCACCTACCACCCAGCACCTAGCACCCACACCTAGCACCCAGTACCCCTCACCTAGCACCTTTACCTATCACCTAGCACCTAGCACCCATGACCTATCACCCATCACCTAGCACCATCACCTAGCACCCATCACCTAGCACTAGCAACCCCCGCACCTAGACCCAGTACCCAGCACCTAGCACCCAGCACCTAGCACCCAGCACCTAGCATCCATCACCTAGCCCCTTTAATAGCACCAGCACCCAGCACCCACACCAGCACCAAACACCCAGCACCCAGCACCCAGCACCCAGCACCTGGCACCCATTTACCTAGCACCCAGCACCTTCACCCATCACCTACCAAAACATCACCTAGCACCCATCACCTTGCCCCCTAGCACCCAGCAACCAGCACCCAGCCCCCTATTCCCCCCATCACTAGTACCCAGCACCTAGCACCCAGCACCCAGCACCAAGCAACCCCGCACCCACATCCTAGCATCCATCACCAGCACCTAAACACCCATCACCAAGCACCTAGCACCCAGCACCTAGCACCCATCCCCATCACCCATCACCCATCACCTAGCACCTAGCACCTACCCCCCAGCACCTAGCACCCAGCACCTAGCACCCCGTACCCATCACCTTGCACCCTTTACCTATCACCTAGACCTAGCACCCATGACCTATCACCTATCACCTAGCACCATCACCTAGCCCGATCACCTATCACCTAGCGCCTAGCACCCAGCACCTAGCACCCATACCCATCACCCAGCACCCCTCCCTATCACCTAGCACTAGCACCCCGCATCTCGCACCCAATACCCATCACCAGCACCCATCACCCATCCCTAGCACCTAGCACCCTCCCCTAGCACCTATCACCTATCACCTAGCACCTAGCACCCATCACCTAGCACCCATCACCTATCACCTAGCACTAACACCAATCACCTGCACCCATCACCCCGCACCCATCACCTAGCACCCTCACCTAGCACCTAGCGCCCAGCACCTAGCATCCAGCACCCATCACCTAGCAAACCCCTCACCTAGCACCTAGCACCTAGCACCCAGCACCTAGCACCTAGCACCCAGCACCTAGCACCCAGCCTACACCCTCACCTATCACCCATCATCTAGCACCAAGCACCCAGCACCTAGCACCAATCACCTATCACTAGCACCCAGGGACCTAGCACCCAGCACCCATCACCTTGAACCCATCACCCTCACCTAGCACCCAGCACCCAACACCTAGCACCCATCACCCATCACCTAGCACGCATCACCTAGCACCCATCACGTAGCACACAGCAACCCCTCACCTGCATCCATCACCTAGCACCCAGCACCCATCACCCAGCATCCATCGCCCAGCATCCATCACCTAGCACCTAGCACCCATACCTAGCACTGCACCCAGCACCAATCACCTAGCACACAGCACACAGCACCCCGCACCCAGCACCCATCACATAGAACCCAGCACCCATCACCTAGCAACCCCTCACCTAGCACCCACACCTAGCACCCCGCACCTAGCACCCAGCACCTAACACCCCGCACTATCACCCAGCCCCAGCACCTATCACCCAGTACCCCGCACCCAGCACACCACACCTGGCACCCATTTACCTTCACCCAGCACCCGCACCTAGCACCCCGCACCTAGCACCCAGTACCCATCACCCAGCACCCATCACCTAACAACCCAGCACCTAGCACCCAAGCACAAGCACCCATCACCTACCACCATCACCTAGCACCCCCTCATCTAGCACCAAGCACCCAGCACCTAGTACCAATCACCTATCACCTAGCACCCAGCACCTAGCACCCAGCACCTAGCACCCATCACCTATCACCTAGCACCCGCACCCAACACCTAGCACCCATTTACCCATCACCTGCACCCATCACCTAGCACCCCTCACCTAGCACCCAGCACCCATCACCTAGCACCCATCACCTAGCACCCCGCACCCATCACCCGGGACCCATCGCCAGCACCCATCACCTAGCACCTAGCCCATCACTAGCACCTACACCAATCACCTATCACACAGCACCCTGCAACTAGCACCCAGCACCCACACCTTTGCACCTAAACACCCCGCATCTAGCACCCAGCACCTGCACCATCACCTATCACCCAGCAAACCCCGCACCCAGCACCCATCACATAGCACCCAGCACCCATCACCTTGCCCAGCACCTAGCACCCCTCCCCCTAGCACCCAGCACCTAGCACCCCGCACCCAGCACCCAGCACCTATCACCCAGTACCAGCACCCAGCACCTAGCACCCATCACCCATCACCCCGCACCCAGCACCCACACCTGGCACCCATCACCCAGCACCCGCACCTAGCACCCATCACCTACCACACATCACTACACCCATCACCTTGCACCCAGACCTAGCAACCAGCACCCAGCACCTATCACCCATCAAATAGTACCCGCACCTAGAACCAGCACCCAGCACCAAGCACCCAGCACCAAGCACCCCGCACCTAGCATCCATCACCCAGCCTAGCACCCATCACCTAGCAAATAGCACCCAGCACCTAGCCCCATCACCCATCACCATCACCCATCACCTAGGGCCTAGCACCTAGCACCCAGCCTAGCACCCAGCACCTAGCACCCAGTACCCATTCACTAGCCCATTTACCCATCACCTAGCACCTAAACAACCCCTGACCTATCACTATCACCTAGCACCCATCACCCAGCACCTATCACCTAGCACCTAGCACCCAGCACCTAGCACCCAGTACCCTTTACCTAGCACCCATACCTATCACCTAGCACCTTGCACCCAGCAAACTAGCCCAAGTACCCATCACCTAGCACCCATCACCTATCACTAGCACCTAGCACCCATCACCTAGCACCATCACCTATCACCTGGCACCTAGCACCCTTTACCTAGCACCCATCACCCATCACCTAGCACCTAGCACCCATCACCTAGCACCCATCACCCACCCATCAACTAGCACCTCACCCAGCACCTAGCGCCCAGCAAACCCAGCATCCAGCACCCATCACCTACCACCCATCACCTAGCACCTCGCACCTTGCACCTAGCACCCAGCACCTAGCACCTAGCACCCAGCACCTAGCACCAGCACCCAGCACCAGCACCTATCACCCATCATCTAGGACCAAGCACCCCGCACCCAGCACCAATCACCTATCACCTAGCACCCAGCACCTAGCACCCAGCACCCATCACCTAGCACCCATCACCCATCACCTAGCACCCAGCACCCAACACCTAGCACCCATCACCCATCCTAGCACGCATCAACTAGCACCATCACGTAGCACACAGCACCCCTCACCTAGCATCCATCACCTAGCACCCAGCACCCATCACCCAGCATCCATCGCCTAGCATCCATCACCTAGCACCTAGCACCCATCACCTAGCACCTAGCACCAATCACCTAGCACACAGCACACAGCACACAGCACCCAGCACCCAGCACCTAGCACCCAGCACCTAGCACCCATCACCTAGCACCCAGCACCCACACCATCACATAGAACCCAGCACCCATCACCTACACCCACATCTAGCACCCATCACCTGCCCCAGCACCTAGCACCCAGCACCTAGCACCCAGCACCTATCACCCAGCACCAGCACCTATCACCAGTACCCAGCACCCAGCACCCAGCACCTGGCACCCCTCACCTATCACCCAGCACCCAGCACCTGCACCCGCACCTAGCACCAGTCCCCTCACCTAGCAACCCATCACCTATCACCTAGCACCTAGCACCAAACACGAAGCACCCATCACCTACCACCATCACCTAGCACCCATCATCTAGCACCAAGCACCCAGCACTAGTACCAATCAACCTATACCTAGCACCCGCACCTAGCACCCAGCACCCAGCACCTAGCACCCATCTCCCATCACCTAGCAACCCCGCACCCAAAAACCTAGCCCCATCACCCCTCACCTAGCAACCATCACCTAGCACCATCACCTTTGCACCCAGCACCCATCACCTAGCACCCATCACCTTGCACCCAGCACCCATCACCCCGGGACCCATCGCCTAGCACCCCTCACCTAGCACCCAGCACCCATCACCTAGCACCTAGCAAACCCAAACAACCCTTTACACTGCACCCTGCAACTAGCACCCCGCACCAGCCCTTTGCACCTAGCACCCTGCATCTAGCAACCCCGCACCTAGCACCCATCACCTATCACCCAGCACCCAGCACCCAGCACCCTTTACATAGCACCCAGCACCCATCACCTTGCACCCAGCACCTAGCAACCCCGCACCTAGCACCCAGCACCTAGCACCCAGCACCTATCACCCAGTACCCAGCACCCAGCACCTAGCACCCCTCACCTTTCCCCCCAGCACCCAGCACCTAGACCCAGCACCTAGCACCCCTACCCATCACCTATTTACCCAGCACTAAGCACCTAGCACCCACACCCATCACCTACCACCCATCACACATCACCTAGCACCCAGCAACCCAAACCTAGCACCCATCACCCATCAGCTAGCACCCAAACACCTAGACCCATCACCTAGCACCCTGCACCCATCACCTAGCACCCTCAACTAGCACCCAAACACCTAGCATCCCAAAACCTAAGCACCTAGCACCAAGCACCTAGCACCCATCACCTAGCCCCATCCCTGCAACCATCACTAGCACCCATCACCCAGCACCCCGCATCTAGCACCCAGCACCCTGCACCTAGCACCCAGCACCTAGCACCTAGCACCCATCACCTAGCACGCACACCTAGACCTATCACCTAGCACCCTCACCTATCACCTAGTACCCATCACCCAGCACCCAAAAGCCTAGCACCATCACCTAGCCTAGCAACTAGCACCCATCACCTAACCCTAGCACCAATCACATAGCCCCACAGCACACAGCACCTACACCCATCACCCAGCACCCAGCACCTAGCACCCTAGCACCTAGCACCCATCACCAGCACCTAGCACCCAGTACCTGCACCCATCACCTATCACCCAGCACCCAGCACCAGCACCCATCACATAGCACCCAGCACCCATCCCCTAGCAACCCATCACCTAGCACCCATCACCTAGCACCCAGCACCTAGCACCCAGCACCTATCACCCAGTACCCAGCACCCAGCACCCCGCACCTAGCACCATCACCTTCACCCAGCACCCCGCACCTAGCACAAAGCACCTAGACCCATCACCTTAGCACCCATCACCTAGCACCATCACCTATCACCCAGCACCCCCACCAATCACCTAGCACTCATCACCTAGTACCCAGCACCCAGCCCCCAGCACCCAGCACCTGGCACCCATCACCTAGCACCCATCACCTACACCCACACCCCGCACCTAGTACCCCCGCACCCAGCACCCCGCACCCAGCACCTAGCACCCAGACCTAGCACCCGCACCTAGCATCCATCACCTAGCACCCATCACCTAGACACCCTCAACTATCACCCAGCACCCACCACCCAGCACCAAACAGCCACACCTAGCACCAAGCACCAGCACCTGGCACCCATCACCTAGCACCCATCACATAGCATCCATCACCTAGCACCATCACCTAGCACCCATCACCTTGCACCTAGCACCTAGCACCCAGCCCCCCAGCACCTATCATCCATCACCTAGCACCCCGCACCTAGCACCCAGCACCCCGCAAACCCAGCACCCAGCACCCAGCACCCATCACCTAGCACCTAGCACCAGCACATAGCACCCATCACCTAGCACCTAGCAAACCCCGCACCCAGCACCCATCACCCACACCCATCACCTAGCAAACCCAGCACCTACCACCCAGCACCTAGCACCCATACCTAGCACCAAGTACCCAATCACCTAGCACCATCAACTAGCACCTAGCACCTAGCACCCATCACCCAGCACCCATGACCTATCACCTTTGCACCTAACACCCATCACTTAGCACCATCACCTTGCACCTAGCAAACCCCGCACCTAGCACCCAGTACCCATCACCTTCACCCATCACCTAAACCTAGCATCAAGCACCCAGCACCTAGCACCCAGTACCCATCACCTAGCACCCAACCTTTACCTAGCACCTAGCACCCATCACCTGCTCCCATCACCCATCACCCAGCACCTAACACCTTCACCTAGCACCATCACCCAGCACCCAGCCCTAGCACCCCGCACCTAGCACCTAGCGCCCAGCAAATTAGCATCCAGCCCCCATCTCCTAGCACCCATCACCCAGAACCTCGCACCTAGCACCTAGCACCACCGCACTAGCACCCAGCACCTAGCACCCATCACCTACCACCCATCACCTATCCCCATCATCTAAGCACCAAGCACCCAGCACCTAGCACCCATCACCTATCACCTAACACCCAGCACTTAGCACCCAGCACCCATCACGTACCACCCATCACCCAGCACCCCTCACCTAGCACCCATCACCTAGCACCCAGCACCCAGCACCCAGCACCCATCGCCTAGCACCCCTCACCTAGCACCTAACAAAACCAGCACCCATCACCTAGCACCTAGCACCAATCACCTAGCACACAGCCACAGCACCTTGCACCATCACCCAGCACCTAGCACCCAGCACCGCAACCAGCACCCAGCACCTAGCACCAGCACCTAGCACCCCGCACCCAGCACCCCTCACATAGCACCCCGCACCCATCACCTAGCACCCATCACCCAGCACCCATCACCTAGCACCCTCACCTTGCACCCATCACCTTGCACCTAGCACCTAGCACCCCGCACCCAGCACTATCACCCATCACATAGCACCCCGCACCTAGCTCCGCACCCAGAACCTAGCACCCAGCACCCAGCACCCATCACCTAGCACCTAGCACCTAGCAACCCAGCATCTAGCATCCAGTACCCATCACCTAGCACCCCACACCTATCACCCGCTACCTAGCCCCACCCATAGCCCCATCACTATCACCTTGAAACCTAACACCAATCACCTAGCACCCTTTTACCCAGCACCCAGCACCTAGCACCCATCAACCTAGCACTAGCGCACAGCACATATCATCCAGCACCCATCTCCTAGCACACATCACCTAGCACTCGCACCTAGCACCCACACCTAGCACCTAGCACCCCGCACCTAGCACCCATCACCTACCACCCCTCACCTATCACCCATCATCTAGCACCAAGCACCCAGCACCTAGCACCCATCAACCTATCACCTAGCACCCAGCACCTAGCCACCCCGCACCCTTCACCTAGCACCCATCACCTAGCACCCATCACCTAGCACCCAGCACCATCGCCTAGCAGCCAAACACCTAGCACCTAGCACCCATCACCTAGCACCTAGCACCAATCACCTAGCACACAGCACCCAGCACCTAGCCCAGCACCTAGCACCTAGCACCCAGCAACCCCGCACCCCGCACCCAGCACCTAGCACCCAGCACCAGCACCCAGCCAAACCCCTCACATTGCACCTAGCACCCATCACCTAGCACCCATCACCTAGCACCCATCACCTTGCCCCAGCACCTAGCACCCAGCACCTAGCACCCATCACCTATCACCCAGTACCCAGCACCCAGCACCCAGCACCTAGCCCCCCATCACCTATCCCCAGCACCCAGCACCTAGCACCAGCACCTAGCACCCAGCACCTAGCACCCAGAACCCAGCACCCAGCACAGCACCATCACCTAGCACCCATCACCTAGCACCCATCACCTAGCACCCATCACCTAGCACCCAGCACACCAGCACCAATCACCTAGCACTCATCATAGTACCCATCACCCACACCCACAACCTTCACCTATCACCCAGCACCCAGCACCTAGCACCCAGCACATAGCACCCAGCAACTAGCACCCAGAACCAGCACCCAGCACCTAGCACCCAGCACCTAGCACCCATCACCTAGCACCCATACCTATCACCCACCCCGCACCAATCACCTAACACTCATCAACCTAGTACCCACACCTAGCACCCAGCACCTAGCACCCAGCACCTAGCACCCCGCCCTAGCACCCCTCACCTAGCACCCTCACCTAGCACCCAGCACCCAGTTCCCAGCACCAAACACCCAGCACCCAGCACCCAGCACCTGGCACCCATCACCTAGCACCATCACCTAGCACCCATCACCTAGCACCCATCACCTTGCCCTAGCACCTAGCACCCATCACCCACACCTAGTACCCGGCACCTACCACCCAGCACCTAGCACCCAGCACGTAGCCCCCCAGTACCCATCACCTAGCACCCATCACCTATCACCTAGCACCTAGTACCCATCAGCTAGCACCCATGACCTATCAACCCAGCACCTAGCACCCATCACCTAGCACCCATCACCTAGCACCCACACCTGCACCTAGCACCTAGCACCTAGCACGTAGCACCCAGTACCCATCACCCAGCACCCATCACCTATCACCTAGCACCTTGCACCCCGCACCTAGCACCCAGAACCATCGACTGCACCATCACCTAGCACCTGCAACCTAGCATCCATCACCTAGCACCATCACCTATCGCCCAGCACCTATCACCCCAAACACCTAGCACCCATCAACCCAGCACCTAAACCCATCACCTTAGCACCTAGCGCCCAGCACCTAGCATCCAGCACCCAACACCTAGCACCCATCACCCAGCACCTCGCACCTAGCACCCACACCTAGCCCCAGCACCTAGGACCCCATCACCTACCCCATCACCTATCACCCATCAATGCACCTTGCACCTAGCAATCCATCACCTAGCACCCATCACCCATCGCCCTAGCACCTAACACCCAAACACCTAGCACCCCTTCACCCAGCACCTAACACCCATCACTAGCACCTAGCGCCCAGCACCTAGCATCCAGCACCCAACACCTAGCACCCATCACCCAGCACCCGCACCTAGCAACCAGCACCTAGCACCCACACCAAAGGGCCCATCACCTAACCCACATCACCTATCACCCATCATCTAGCACCAAGCACCAGCACCTAGCACCCGCACCATTACCTAGCACCCATCACCCATCACCTAGCACCCAGCACCCAAAACCTAGCACCCCTCACCCCCTCACCTAGCACCCATCACCTACACCCATCACCTAGCACCCAGCACCCATCACCTACACCCATCACCTAGCACCCATCACCTAGCACCCATCACCTAGCACCCCGCCATCACCCAGCACCCATCGCCTACACCCATCACCCAGCACCTAGAACCTAGCACCCATCACCTAACACCCAGCAAACCAATCACTAGCACACAGCACCCCGCACCAGCACCCAAACACCCGCACCCAGCACCCAGCACCCACACCTAGCACCTAGCACCCCGCACCCAGCAAACCCCGCACCTAGCACCCAGCACCTAGCACCCAGCACCCAGCACCCACACCCGCACCCCCACATACACCCCGCAACCCTCACCTAGCACCCATCACCTAGCACCCATCACCTAGCACCCATCACCTAGCCCCAGCACCTAGCAACCTAGCACCCATCACCTTTCACCCGTACCCAGCACCCAGCACCCAGCACCTAGCACCCATCACCTATCACCCAGCACCCAGCACGAGCACCCAGCACCTGCACCCATCACCTAGCACCACCCCCCAGCACCTAGCACCCATCACCTAGCAAAACCCCCCACTAGCACCCATCACCTAGCACCATCACCCAGCACCCATCACCTAGCACCCAGCACCCGCACCAACCACCCCAGCATCATCTCCTGGGACCCATCACCCAGCACCCAGGGAACCATCACCCATACCCCGCACCCCGCACCTAGCACCCAGCACCTAGCACCCAGCACCTAGCACCAAGAACCCAGCAACCCCGCACCTAGCACCCAGCACCCAGCATCCAGCACCTAGCACCCATCACCTTTGCACCCATCACCCAGCACCCAGCACCCCGCACCATCACCTAGCACTCATCACCCAGTACCCACACCCCGCACCCAGCAACCGCAAACCCAGCACCCATCACCTAGCACCAAACACCTATCCCCCAGCACCCAGCAATTAGTACCCATCACTCCACCCAGTACCCAGCACCTAGCACCCATCACCTACCACCCATCACCTAGCACCCATCACTAGCACCCATCACCTAGCAACCCACACCTAGCACCCGCACCCGCACCAATCACCTAGCACTCATCACCTAGTACCCATCACCCAGCACCCCGCAACCAGCACCTAAGCACCCATCACTAGCACCCATCACCCATCACCCAGCAACCCCGCACTTAGTACCCATCACTCCCGCACCCAGTACCCAGCACCTAGCACCCATCCCACCACCCATCACCTAGCACCCATCACCTAGCACCCAGCATCCAGCACCCATCAACCCCTCACTAGAAACCCAGCACCCAGCACCAGCACTAGCACCCAGCACCAAGCACCTAGCACCTAGCACCCATCACCTAGCACCGCAACCCATCACCTAGCACCTAGCACCTAGCACCTAGCACCTATCACCCAAACACCTAGCACCCATCACCCAAACCCTAGCACCCAGCACCTAGCACCCATCACCCATCACCTAGCACCCAGCACCTAGCACCCAGCACCTAGCACCTAGCACCCATCACCCAGCACCTAGCACCCATCACCTAGCCCCTAGCACCCATCACCCAGCACCCAGCACCAAACAACCCATCACCTAGCACCCAGCCCCAGCACCTTCACACCATCACCTAGCAAACCCCGCACCCGGGACCCATCCCTATCACCCATCACCATCACCTATCACCTATCACCCATCACCCATCACCTAGCACCCTCACCTAGCACCCATCACCTAGCACCCACACCCAGCACCTAGCACCCATCACCCAGCACCAGCACCCAGCAACCCACACCTGAGCACCCATCACCTAGCACCCAGCACACATCACCTAGCACCCATCACCTAGCACCCATCACCCATCACCTATCACCCCTCACCCACACCCCTCACCCCGCACCCCTCACCCATCACCCCTCACCTAGCACCCTCACCTAGCACCCATCACCTAGCACCCACACCCAGCACCCATCACCATCACCTATCACCCCTCACCTAGCACCCATCACCTTTGCACCCAGCACCCCGCACCAGCACCCGCACCAGCACCTATCACCCATCACCCTCACCTAGCACCCATCACCCATCACCTAGCACCTAGCACCCAGCACCTAGCACCTAGCACCCAGCACCCAGCACCCAGCACCTAGCACCAGCACCTATCACCCATCACCCACACCCGCACCCAGCACCAAACACCCAGCACCCATCACCCAGCACCTGGGACCCATCACCTAGCAACCATCACCTAGCACCCATCACCCAGCACCCATCACCTTGCACCCAGCACCCAGCACCTATCACCATCACCTAGCACCCAGCACCTAGCACCCACACCCAGCACCTATCACCCATCACCCAGCAACCATCACCCATCACCTAGCACCCGCACCCAGCACCTGCCCCAGCACCCAGCACCAGCACATAGCACCCAGCACCCAGCAACCCAGCACCCATCCCCATCACCTATCACCCATCACCCATCACCCAGCGCCCATCACCCATCTCCTGAAACAAGCACCCAGCACCCAGCACCTAGCACCCACACCTATCACCCAGCACCTAGCACCCAGCACCCAGCACCCAGCACCCAAAACACCCCGCACCCATCACCCAGCACCTGGTACCCATCACCTAGCACCATCACCTAGCACCCATCACCTAGCACCCATCACCAAGCACCCCTCACCTAGCACCCATCACCTTGCACCTGCACCAGCACCCAGCACCCAGCACCTATCACCCATCACCTAGCACCCCGCACCTAGCCACCCAGCACCCAGCACCTATCACCCATCACCAGCTCCCATCCCCATCACCTAGCACCTGCAACCAGCATCTAGCACCCAGTACCAGCCCCCGCACCTAGCAAACCCAGCACCCAGCACCTAGCACCTATCACCCATCACCTAGCACCCATCACCTAGCACCCAGCAAACCTAGCACCCAGCACCTAGCACCAGCACCTAGCACCCATCACCTAGCACCTGCACCCATCACCTAGCACATAGCACCCAGCACCTAGCACCCAGCACCCAGCACCCAGCACACCCCGCACCTAGCACCCATCACCTAGCACCCACCCAATCACCTAGCACCCATCACCTAGCACCCACACCCAGCACCCAGACCCATCACCCATCACCCATCACCCATCACCATCACCTATCACCCATCACCTTTTCACCCACCTACACCATCACCTATCACCCATCACCTAGCACCCAGCAACCCAGCACCCAGCACCCAGCACCCAGCACCTAGCACCCATCACCCAGCACCCGCACCCAGCACCCAGCACCTAGACCCATCACCTAGCACCAGCACACATCACCTATCACCCATCACCTAGCACCCATTCACCCATCACCATCACCTATCACCATCACCCATCACCTACACCCATCACCCCTCACCCATCACCTAGCACCCAATCACCTAGCACCCCTCACCTAGCACCCATCACCCATACACTATCACCCATCACCTAGCCCCAGCACCCAACACCCAGCACCCAGCACCCCGCAACCATCACCCGCACCCAGCACCTATCACCCATCACCCCTCACCTAGCACCCATTACCTATCACCCATCACCTAGCACCCAGCACCTAGCACCAGCACCCAGCACCCAGCACCTAGCACCCATCACCCAGCACCCCGCACCTAGCACCCAGCACCTGACC
>JAFLJL010014420.1:81683-82691 GCA_018398815.1 Conus ventricosus | reverse complement strand
TATTTGTATTGCCTGCTCCCAGACCTTTCGTCCGCTGGATCGGATCATCAGGGAGACACGGCTGGTTGTGTCTGTGCTCCTGGCGTCAAATAGAGACACACCACAATCCATGTTACTGTGGTGTTCTCACCACCAAGGGTTCAAAATGGAATGCATCAGCACCCCCAAAGCAGCCAGCGAAGGGTAGTAAATGAAACAAAACGAAAGTGTGGAGAGGAAAAAAAGTTGCTGAAAAAACTAATACCACTATGCAAACAGTATAAAATGCAGGGGAGAATCGTTGTTGTTATTAGATTTAACTGGATAGCGTGACAGTTTTCTTCTTTTTTCAATTTTTCATATCAATGAATTTTGTCCATACTCTTTGCTGGTCCTTGTGACAATAAACTTCATTTGTACAGAATGTAGACCAGAATTGTCACTTGACCTGAGCTCTTGTTCTGTTACAAAAGTTTGGTTTTCGCATTGAAAGATGATTTTCTGGTCTTCTATCTTTCAGATGATTTTGATATTTTTCTTGTTTATCATCTACAGCTTTTTGACAGTCTGAATTCCACCAAATATTTCCGGAGTATTTATCCGACTTTCCCTATGGATATTTAGGAATAGAAACATTAGCGGCCTGTGAAAAGTTTGTGTGAATATTGCATAAAAATATCAATATTGTCATCTTCTATATTGTCTGTATTTTGTGCTATTAGTACTTTTTCATATTTATCCCAGTCGGCACTTCGTTGTTGAATTTCGGAATAATATCTGACTTTTGATCGTGCTGTGCTCACTGCTCATTGAGGGTAACAGTAATTGATCACTACCATGGGTATTAGTGTACTTTTCCCAAATACATTTAGAAACAATTACTGGTCTAATAAAGTTTTAAAAGTAAATATTGTAACTCCACCGAACAACGTGGACAAATGAATGGCAAGGCAAAACACGACGCGTTTTGACCTTTTAGGTCTTCTTCAGGCAAGATAAACAACACCCAGGACAACGAAAATGAAGAAC
>JAFLJL010014420.1:71683-76683 GCA_018398815.1 Conus ventricosus | reverse complement strand
GACCTAGTCAGGGTTAAACAAAACAACAATAAGAAAAAAAAACGAATCGTGACCGGCTTCAGGCCCCACACACACGCACGCCAAACCCAAACCCACACCACACACGACTGAAGACTATCTTATCCCGTGCCGAGGAGGTTCACGTGGGGGTGGATCCTAAGAAGGGCGAAGCCGCAGTGGGCTAGTCTTCCAGTCCAGGCGAAGGTGTCCCAGTGAAGGGTGAGGCACACCTTCAACGTCCTCAGTGCAGCGACTGGTGCCTGGATACCGGATGGCGTCTGCCGGTCCGGGATGCTGGTCCTTAAAGCCAGTCCAAGACCGGAGCTGCGGGAAACAAATGGAGAAAAACAAATGGGGGTGGGCGAGGTAAGAAAACGGTCCGCTCCCCAGTCCAATAAAAGGAGGGCAGCCGAAAACCGTGACGGTCCCAATGAAGTGGACTCCAGGTCAGGGATGACCAAAGGGCTTCCCAGCTGGCCGGGATAGGGATCCCAGAGGTGGCAAGGGGAAATTCTTTCCTTCCCCCCGAAGGGTGAAAGACAGTTCCACGCAACCCACGTCGAAGTGGATTTCAAGCGGGAAGGCTCCAGCTGGCAGAGATAGAGATCTCTCCGACCCCCCAAAAGGTTCGTAAGCGAGTGCACACCACTCGCTAACCAAGATGGAAACCCAGTCACAAAACAGCTCACCTGTGTCACCTGACACAGCTGATGAACCACGTGAAAAAAACGATAAAAACAGAAAAAGAGGGCTTTAAAGAAAATAATGAAGAGAAATATTGGAGGATGGGAGCAAAATGCACGACGTAGCGCACCCGGGATGACACAAATAACACATGGGTCAACACCCGGCCAATTTTAGTGAAGATGTAACTGGTAACACCACTTTTTATAGGTTTGGGAAGAAATGAATTATCTTCCAAACCAAAAGTATTTTACGTCCGTGACAATACCCCCAACCAAGAGGCTTGTCCCACTGAGGCACAGCCTATCACAGCCTCCAATTTTTCTGTATACCCTTACACGCTTATACAATGTAAACTTTCCCTCACTCCTGAATCTTGACTCAGTACTCCATCCGGCTGAGGTAATCAGCCTTCATCATCATCATCGTCATCAGTGTCATCATCCAGTGCCTTTCTGGGCACATCATTGCTAACCGGGGCACTGGAGAGGGGTTTGACAAGGTGGTGGCACTAAAGGTGTGTGCAGACAAATGCTGCTTTTTGTGTTCGGGGACTGCTGGAAAGCCATACGCGCTATGTCCTGACGCACTGCATCGGCTGATTCCCTTTCGTAGCTTAAATTTCCCCAGGCCACCGCGGGTCGATGACGTTCAGGGTCTGGAAGCACGTGGCAGAATTCCAGGGCCTTGGAATGGCAGACCATCAGTGTTGACAAACTCTGTCAGCACCTTCATGTCGGTGATCTCGGCCGAAAGCTGTGAACCTGTTGCTCCAAGGCGTGCTGACTGCGAGAAGCTTCCTCACGGGCCCTCTGTAGGTCCGATTCAACCTGCACAATTTGATGTGGTTCTGTGGCGTCTTCAGCTTGATCTGTTCCAGTTTCCCTTTTCTGCATGGCTTCCTTGGATGGATTGAAGGTTCCTTTCCAGTCATTCTTGGTCTGTTCGCACAACAGTCCGTATCCACCGGAATTACACACCACTTTCTTTTCTAGTCGATTCACCCGCGTGCCCCTGCAGTCTGAACAGCCGAAGGACTTTCAGCAAAAGGGGTCATCCCTTTGCCTAGAGAAGGGTTCCATTTCACATGTTTGCGTTCTTTTGCTGTCTTCATACTTTCCGTGGTCACCTTTGCCACAGAGATGTGTTTTTTTAAACGCTTCATGGCTTTTGAAGCGGTCCTGGTTGTGTTCGACCCCCTCTCACTCGCTCTCATTTCAGCGAATGTTCGACTCATTTTGGGGGTCTGCCCCGTCGCTTCCTTAACAGTGGCTTTCTACTCAAGGATGCAGAAACCTTTTGATGTCAACAAAGCCACAGGTACCCTGGGTTCTGGCCTTTGGAGTGGTTCGGTGGCAAACAGGGTAGCTGCGACCATACCTTGGGATGTTCTCCGCCACTCCTGGGCAATGAAAGTCATGCTGGATCAGGGGCTTCAGGAGGGGTTTCAGTCCCCTCTTTCTCTCTCTGTGCTGGGAAAACGCGGGGGGTGGCACCCACAAATACTTCTGCTGGCAACTCTGATGAGATCTCCCGACGTTGACCATCCCCAAAGCACACTGAATTGCCAATTCAGTAGGGAGTACGCAGGTCGCTGAAGGGCAACTGCCCCCCTTTCCCCTTTTAAAATATGGCGTAGAGACATCTACCAATCTGTAGATCTTTTTGCCCTGAAGGATGACTCGATTCCTGACACTTGGCATTTTCCCCCTCGGGTGCCTCACTAGGGATTAACGGGTCGTCAATAAAAGCCCGCTGTAGCTCGGTGCCCATAATAGCTTTCATTTCCCTTTGCCACACACCACCGAGGGGAAAGGGTTTGGGATTGATGGGGTCGTGCCCTCACTCTCTCAAATCCCACCCTAAAGTGCAAAATATCGGAGTTTCCCTTGCCCTTTCCCTCTTGGGACAATCCCGAACGAAATGCCCTTTTCCCACAGAGGAAGCAAAGCTTGAGTTGGGTCCGACGTTCCTGGAATTGCTGAGGACATCGTTTTTGGGGAGGGTGACGACGGTTTGAAGTCATGTGACTCCGATCGGCGGGTTTCCTACTTTTTCCCCTGGTGTAGGCAGCGATAGTGACGACGTGCTTTCTGCGAAGGCTTCAGCAACCTCGATGCCCTGGCGAATGTCTTTGGTTTCTCCTCCCCCAATTGAACTGCAGTTCCTGAGATACCGAACTCATGAGTTGCTCCAAGAGGAAACAATCCTTCAAATCCATTTCTGAGGTTCAATCCAGTATTCCAGGTGCGCCGGAGGCGTTCCCCGACTGGTGAAAAGTCTCCTTGAAGGTTTCCCATGTGCGAAACTGCTTTCTGAAAGATCAGCAGTCATGTGCAGTCTCCGGCGAAGAGCCGCTTTCAACTCGGTAAAAGGAAGCTCCGGGTGGAATATCGACAAACGCCCCCTTAGCTTCCCGTCAGGCTACTAATGGGGTAAAGGGCTTTACTTGGTCGTTAAGCTGGTACGCAGCGGCAACCGCCTCAAAGTGCTCGATGTAGGTATCTATGTTATCGCTAGCACTGTACACTGGCATATGTAGCTTGGGGGGGACCCACCGGGAATAACCACCCCCTGATGAAAATCCGCTATTTCCGATGATCAGATCCATGTCGGAAGCAACCACAGACTGTGTTTCGGGTGCATCTAACTGTTGAACCACTTCGGCGGAGAGTCTTTCTCTTTCCTCCCCCAAAACGAGCCTCAAAGTCCAACTCTTCTGTTTCTGGGCCTCCCTTTCTAACTGTTCTCTCTTTTCTTTCGACTCTCGCTCCAGTCTCCTTTCCCCATCTCCTCTCTCCATCGCCGTTCCTTCTCCTCTCTCTCCACTCTCTTCTCTTCCCTTTCCAACCTCCTCTCCTCCATTTCCCTTTCTCCTTCTCCATTCCATTTTCCCACCGTCTCTCTTCTTTGGCTTCTCTCTCCTCCTTCTCCAGTCTCCTCTCCCCCCTTTCCAGTCTCCTCTCCCCGCTCTCTTCTCTTTTCTTGCCTCTCTTTCTTCCCTCTCACTCTTCTCCTTGGCCTCTCTTTCTTCCCTTTTCCTCTTTTCCTTGGCCTCTCTTTCTTCTTTTCAATCTCATCAGCATAAGAGGATCCATGGCGCTGGTCCAGGGGATGAGGCATAGGGCAAAGGGCCGGGAAAGCGGAAGTCATCTCGAGGATACGGCGGAGGACGAAATCCCGGGGACTGGAGTGGGCAGAGGTCGTCTCGGAGAAGTGCCCCAGGAGGGGTCATCTCCTGTATCGTGGACATTGCGGTGACTGGAGGACGAGTCCCACCAGAAAAAAACACGACCTGGTAGTAGGGCCAGTCGTCGCTGAGTCATGGGGCTCCCCACCCTGGTAGGATTCCTGCCCCACGAGTCGAGAACGTGTGACCCGGCGCTCGTCGTCCACGCGTTCCATAACTAACAGTACACCTCACAAGACACGAAGTACCGAATCACTAAGTGATACACAAGATTTGCACAGCCAGCAGAGCTCTGACGAACGAAATCCCCGAAGGTTCCGACGTGTGTGTCCACTTCGCACTCAGTACCACAGTCGACTACTTCGAAGGTCAAAGTATTTGAACCCACAAGCCATAGTAAAAGACGATCCCAAAATGGATATAAATCCAAGATTCTGTAAACAGTCACTAGGTTGAAGAAAAACGATCCCAATTTCCAAAGGGAAAAAACGCACTATCTTAAATAGTAGTAAGATTAGGGTTACACCAGCACGAGGGTTAACCCACCTCACTGAGAATAAAAACACTCACTGAAAGATAATGAATAAGAAATGACGTAAGGGTTTGAGTAAGTCGAACAGGGCATGGACAACCCAAACAAAACATCACGAGGAAGTGCTTTTATCCAACGAACCCAAAGAGTGGTCCACCAACAATATCTCCTCCAAAGTCCAAAGCCCCTACAAGATAGAACCACAAAAGTTAAAGTCCAAGAATGGGAACCGAAACTGAGTAAGCTCACAACGTACCAGCAACTCCAATCCGCTAAGTTGCAGCTGTATTCCACGAGAAGGAAATACGGATTTGTAACGTTCCACAAATGTAACTCTATGACTAAGGGTAGTCAATAACTGTACCAATACCCCCAAAACTGGGAAGGAGAAATGACAAAATCCTACGTACGACTTTTTGACTAAGTGTAGTCAACACCAACAGATCTCCAACCGTAGGTTACAGTCTACAGTCTAAGGTATGTCTCACAAGACAGGAGAGTAATTTGAACAACAAAGTCAACAATGTATGACTTTATGACTAAGTGTAGTCAATCCACAAAACCGTTCAAACTCAAAGAGACAGAATGCTTCCA
>JAFLJL010014420.1:50000-71583 GCA_018398815.1 Conus ventricosus | reverse complement strand
TAATTACAGTATTTCTGGTATGATAGAGTCGCAGGAGCAGAAGCCGTCACCTGAACTTAAATAATGATTTTCTTTGTTCACAAATTTGGTAGAAGATGATTTAAGATAGTTAAGTTGAACTTGCTTTAATGGAGTTGTCACCATAAGGTATGGATTGTTCTTTCCAGTTTGAAATTCCATGGTCAAAATGATGTCAGAACAAAATGACGACACTCTCCGTGTACATAAGTTACGACATTATATTACGTCATTGCTGAGTTCCCGATTAGAACTCGCAAAACAAAACAATAGAAAAATAAAAATTGAAAAAGAATACCACTTTAATCCACTTAAAAAAAATGAAAATCAAATAAAAGAATTGAAGAATACGAAGAGGACGGAAGTTAGGGAATCCCTGCCAAGTTATTCTTAGAGCAGCCACGGATACCCGATAGTTAGTGGAGGCACTGTTGGATGTCCATGCATGCCGAGCTATCGGATGAACTGTCCCACCGATAGATCTCGGTGGGATAGATCCTATCGGACTGTTAAGTATCAGAGGTATCTGCATACCGGCCCTGGACGCCTGTCCGTACAAGACGAAAATCGTCTATCAACTAGCCTAACGCTAGGCTAGAACTTGCTGTCAACTAGCGTGGATGTAGTTTGGCAATGCGGGGGATATTGGGAGCGCAGTGCTAGTCCAGTACCGAGGTGACATTTTGTACTGGCAGCTCACATGTTCATACCTACTGTAGGACTGTCGCTAAATGCGAATGTATAGTTCAGATCCAGTCTGACCAATCAATGTTATGTGATGTGGGTGTACAGGGTGAAGCAGGAAAGTAATGGTAATCACCAATGCCTGGATCTGTCTGCCAATGATGGTGCTTGTTTCAATGATGGTAGTGATGAGTTCTGACAAAGGTGCTTATAGGCCTAGTGGCGGCGGCTGTGGTGGTGGCGGTGAAGGAAAGTAAGTCTAGTCTTTGACACACCTGATTGTTCTTGGCAATCTCCTCCACTGACGAGGACAAGGATTACAGATGATAACGACGATGGTAGTGTATGACATATTATGTGAAGCTAATGTTAGTGGGCCTGTGTCCTTGCCGTTTATATTAACTGACAAGTGGACTGGAAGACATGCCTGTATGAGACACGCTAACTGCAAGACTTTTAACCATAAATCTTTCTTAACTTGATTTCGAACGTTTGTTGTTTTATTTTATTTTGTTTGCTCGTTTCTGTTTTTTCTTTTTTTCTTTTCTTTTTTTGTTTTTAGAATCCAGGTTTACCATTATCCCCCGTGTTTTATTTGCTGGCTCACATATTACACATAAACGATCAGACACGACCCCTCTTTGCACAATTTGGTCCACAGTAGATATGTCACAAGGGAAACCTACTTCATCCAGGTGTGTGTGTGTGTGTGGTGTGTGTGGTGTGTGTGTGTGTGTGTGTGTTTATGTGTGTCTGCTTGTCTGTTGGTGTGTGTGTGTGTGTGTGTGTGTGTGTGTGTGTGTGTGTGTGTGTGTGTGTGTGTGTGTGTGAAAGAGAGAGAGAGGGGGGGAGAGAGAGAGAGAGAGGCAAAAAAATCAAACAGCTTATGAAGCCATCTATTTTGACAAGATGTGTTTATCTTAGCTGGCCCTTGATATCCAGTATAGTGGCAGCACTTGTCAATTGACAACGAAGCTTGAGACAGTATCCCGCTGAGATCAATCAACTGCTTCCCCATGAAGATCCATTAGCCAGCTGCTCCTCCACGTCACAGAACATGTGGCGCTGGACCCATTCACTACCTGCAGACTGTTTATTCTTAGGGCAATAGAAGGAAAGACACCCGGTTAGTCCATCGAGCAGTTCAGGCAGCAGCTGGTTGGCATCACTCCATCCTACCCCCCAGCATTGCTTGAGCGCCGCGAAACAGAACCATGGACCAATGTCACAGGAACGTTCGAGCGTTGCTAAACAGCACCATAGACCTACGCCCCATACATGCCTGAATGCTGCTCAATAGCACCATAGACCAAATGCTAAAGCGCTGCTCAACTGTACTGTAGACATATGCCCGCGAAAATCTCTAACACTGCTCAGCACAGACCTATGTCCAAGCAATGCTCGAGTGTGTAACGGTACATATGTGATTGTGTTAGTGTACGTGTGTGTGTGTGTGTGTGTGTGTGTGTGTGTGTTGTTGTTGTTGTTGTTATTGACAGTAGGGTCAATTTATGTAATTCTCTCTCTCTCTCCTCTCTCTCTGTCTCTGTCTGTCTGTCTGTCTCTCTCTCTCTCTCTCTCTCTCTCTCTCTCTCTCTCTCTCTCTCGCTCTCTCTGTCTCTATCTCTCTCACTCTCTCTCTGGGTGCGTTATACATGTGTGCGTCCGTGCGCGCGCACGGGCACGCGCGTGTACATATGTCTGTATGTGTGTGTATGTGTGTGTGTGTATGTGTGTGTGTGTGTGTGTGTGTGTGTGTGTGTGTGTGTGTGTGTTTTGTGTTTGTGTGTGCTTGCGTGTGAGTGAGTGAGTGAGTGAGTGAGTAAGTGCGTGTGTGTGTGTGTGTGTGTGTGTGTGTGTGTGTGTGTGTGTGTGCGTGTGTGTGTGTGTGTGTGTGTGCACAAACACCCATGTATGTGTATGTGACCATGCAGGCGTTCGTGTGTGTGTGTGTGCCGCGCGCGCGCGCGCGCGTGTGGTGTGTATGTGTGTGTGTGTGTGTGGTGTGTGTGTGTGTGTGTGTGTGTGTGTATGTGTGTGCGCGTGCGTGCGTGCGTGCGTGCGTGCGTGCGTGCGTGCGTGTGTGTGTGTGTGTGTGTGTGTGTGTTTGCAGGTAATAACGTGTTTTTGTGTATGTGTGCACAAGTATGGCTGTATGTGCGTATATGTTTATGAATGTGTCTTTTTGTTTACCTGTGTGTGTACGTGTGTGTGTCTGTGTGTATGTGTCTGTGGCTGTGCCTCTGTCCGGATGTGTGTGTTTATGAGTGTACAAGCGCGAGTGCATGTGTGTTGGGTGAGTGTGTGTGCGTGTGTGTGTGTGTGTGTGTGTGTGTGTGTGTGTGTGTGTGTGTGTGTGTGTTTTGTCACGAGTTTGTCACGAGGCCTATGACGATTGACCCATCTAGGGTGGTGGAATTATTCATTTATTTATTGTCGTTGTTGTCGTGTATCCGTCCCTTAATGTGGCTTGTGGTGCGTTTGCACCTTAATATCTTTCAGCTCAGGTTAGGTTTACTTTCTCTCTCTCTCTCTCTAATTCCACTGCCCGTGCAATTCATCCTGCAGGTTCACGGGTGGCTGGTACCTTTCGCTTGAACTGGCTGTCTCTATCGGTTTCTCGCCTGTCTTTCTACCTGCCGCACGTGCATCATTCCTCTTAGGCTTGAGGTATGCTCACTGTGACGTAGCGTGGCATGTCGGCTGCCATCGTTTAGGCGGTTTTCTCTTCACTCGAGCTGAAGATGTCACTGAGAGCGCCTGCTCTGTTTTTGGTTCTTCACCACTTCGTCGAAGGTACGGTCGGTACCTTCATTCCTACAGTCGGCCTGTAGGGAGGGACATCACATCACGTCATCTTTTTTCCGCATCTGCTCTGCTGTCCTCTCAACTGGACAGAGGGCAGAGAGTCGCTTGACCCGCCACTTTGGGTCACCCACGGGTAGCTGGTAAGCATCAGTTTCGTGGTTTATTTGTTGTTGTTTTTTTTTGTTGTTAGCCGGCTAATTTTTCTCTTTTGCGCAATTTCTATTGGTTTTCAAAATTATAAAAGAAATATTGTTTGAGACCACTTTTTCTGGTTAATTCAATCTTTAACCTGGCCAGTCAAAATTATATCTTAAAGTCTTTCTCCTTTTTATGCATCTGGTGATGCGGTAGTCGGCGGGGATGGGGGAGAACCTGGTGATTCAGGGTTGGTACTTGCTTGGTCTCGCTCGTCCGCCCCTGTCACAATTGCCGGTCTCGCATTCTTCGGCCACCGTCTGTTTGTGCGTGCAAGGGGAACGAGAGTTTTATGTTTGCGAGCGTGCGTACGCATGATTCGTCGTTTGGATGCGTTGTTGGAGAATTGTGTCATTTTGAAATGTTGTTATAAATGTGTGGATAATTGTGCCGTTGAATTATTATTATTTGCAAATGTGGTGGCAGTTATAGAGCAGCGGTTGCTGTATTTGTCCAGTTCCTAAGAAAGGAAAATGTTGAACGTGAGTGAGGGAAGGATGAAAGATATAAATTGATATTTGTTTGTTTAGCCTGTTAATGTAACCTCTTACCTGCTTCGTGTGAGGAGACCTTTAGCGAACATTCCTCGTTTGGTTTGTTGACTGTGTTATGCTCAGGTCTCTGTTGAGCTGATGTTATTAATTTAATCAACAAACACCTCCCCTCGCCCATCATGCGAGTGGCTGTTAGGATTAAGCCGCAAATATCAGACCGTACTGACGGCGGGTTCCAGTACCCTTTCTCCTTTCCTTCCAGTTCCTTCCTTTATTCTCTCCTCCCCGGGGGCTCCACCCGATGCTTGCGTCGTTGGGGCCGCGCACTGGTTGAGGAGCACGTGGGCTTTACTGGATGTTCCTGGCCCTGTCCGGGACTTTCCGCGGCGGCGCCTCGTCCCACCGGAGGCGTTCTCCACTGCCCACGGGCCTCCTGCAGCGCACGTGACCGGGTGTGGTTAGCACTGTGTCGTGCCATTTGGGTGTGTGTGTGTGTCAAGGGTGTCGGCCTTGAAAGACTATATTCAGGAACAGACCCGGTCTGGGGTGCCTGAGTCGACCGGTGCTCCCGGAGGACTTTGGAGAGACAGAAGTGTGGGGGAACCACATGAAGCGTTGAAAGGAATGCGTGTGTTGGGATGGTTGATTGTGATTGTGCATGTTGTGTGTGTTGGAATGCTTGTTTGTGACTATGTGTATGGTGTGTGCGTTGAATAGCTTATTTGTGATTGTGCATGTTGTGTGTGTTGGAATGCTATTTGTGATTATGTGTGTGCTGGTGTGAATAAATGGTGTATTGTATCGTAATCTTTCTTGGTGTGGTCTCTTGCGAGGCGTTGTGAGGTCAGTCACTCCCTTCACTCCCATCTAGACCGATCCTGTCAGGGCAGACCTTCAGGGGTCGGTCGTGACAGTGTGTGTGTGTGTGTGTGTGTGTGTGTGTGTGAGTGAGTGTACGTGTGTGTGTGGTGTGGTGTGGTGTGGTGTGTGTGTGTGTGTGCACGCGCGTGCGCTCGTGTGTGGTGTGTGTGTGTGGGTGTGGGTGTGGTGTGGTGTGGTGTGGTGTGGTGTGGTGTGGTGTGGTGTGGTGGGTGTGGTGTGTGGTGTGGTGTGCGCGCGCGCTTGTGTGTGTGTGTGTGTGTGTGTGTGTGTGTGTGTGTGTGTGTGTGTGTGTGTGTGTGTGTGTGTACGTGCGTTTGTGTATGTGTTTGTGTTTGAGCGTGTTTGTGTACGTGCGTTTGTGTATGTGTTTGTGTATAGATGCGAGTGTATGTGTGCTTGTGTGTATGTTTTAGTATATGTGTGTGAGTTTGTGTGTAGTCTATTGTTGTGCGTGCATTTAGTTTCTTTGTTTCCTGGTTTATTTTCTTTTATTTGTTTGTTTTGTTTGTTTGGTGTTGTCCATATGGGCATGTATCTGTACATGTGTGTGCGTTTCTGTACATATGCATTTGCGTCTGTGTGTGTGTGTGTGTGTGTGTGTGTGTGTGTGTGTGTGTGTGTGTCTGTGTGTGTCTGTGTGTGTCTGTGTGTGTCTGTATCTGTGTGTATCTGTGTGTGTGTATCTGTGTGTATCTGTGTGTGTGTATGTGTGTATGTGTGTGTGTGTGTGTGTGTGTGTGTGTGGTGTGTGTGTGTGTGTGTGTGTGTGTGTTGCTTCCATGCTTCCTTCGGGAGGACTCGATCATTTCGTAGTCATCTAAGCCAGTGTGCATTGATTTTTGCGAGGCACCAAATTCACGTATGTTTGAAGCACCCTTCTGCCTGCCCCCTGTAAAGCTTCGTCCTTATCAACATCGTTGGCATGGTAAATATACAGCCAGATGTGTGTGTGTGTGTGTGTGTGTGTGTGTGTGTGTGTGTGTGTGTGCGTGCGTGCGTGCGTGCGTGCGTGCGTGCGTGCGTGCGTGCGTGCGTGCGTGCGTGCGTGCGTGCGTGCGTGCGTGCGTGCGTGCGTGTGTGCGTGCGTGCGTGCGTGCGTGCGTGCGTGCGTGTGTCTGTGTGCATGGTGTGTGTATTTGTTTCTGTGTGTGTGCGTGCGTGCGTGCGTGCGTGCGTGCGTGTGTGTGTGTGTGTGTGTGTTCATGCCGCAGATGCATGGGAAACATGAAGCAGTTTTACCTGCTTTTGTTTGTCACGTCATGTTTCTTCACTGGCAAAAAAGACCCACCTCACCCCATCCATAAACAATTCCAGAGAGAGAGAGAGAGAGAGAGAGAGAGAGAGAGAGAGAGAGAGAGAGAGAGAGAGTACTTTTTTTAGCTCTAATATACATTATCATCCGCATACGGCTCTACGATTTTGCATACATGTGTCTCAGTTCACTGATAAAGACCATTAATATCTGATGTTTCTGAGTTTCTCCTACCGAAAGAACTATTGGTAGCTGATGTGTCTGTGTTCAGTTGCAGAGAGGACCAGTGATATCTTATGTGTCTTATTTCACTGACAGAATGGACCCTGGTATCTTATGTGTCTGTGTTCACTGTCAGAAAGAGCCAATGGTATGGTGCGTCTATGTTCATTGACGTGTCTGTGTTCGCTGACAAAAAGGACCGATATTATGATGTGTCTGTGTTCCATGACAGAAAGGGCCAATTATATAAAGTGTCTGTGTTCAGTGACAAAAAGGATCAATGATATGAGATGTCTGTATTAACCGACAGAAAGAGCCAATGATATGATGTGTCTGTGATGTCTGTAACCCTGGTTACTTTGGGTTGATTCATTTGAGACTTGACGTGTGTCTGGGGTCTGTTGTTCTGTTAACTGCAAGTGTTTCTAGTGTCAATGATTTACAAAAACGTGACTTCCTACTGTATCCGGTAGGTACGGCAAAGACCATGATAGAAAAGATGTAATTACCATATTGCGTGCACACACACACACACACACACACACACACACACACACACACACACACACACACACACACACACACACACACACACACATACACACACACACACACACACACACACACACACACACACACACACACACACACACACACACACCACACACACACACACACGTGGCTTTTTATTCTGAAAGTAGAGTCTAAAAGAAAAACTATATATTATTTAAATAATGTCATTGTATATGCAATATGCTCCACTAGAATCAATTATTTTCATTGATAAGAAGTTCATAACATTTCCACCCAGAAGAAAAGCAGAAGAGACCATGTTTAAAAAATAGGTGTTTTCTATGTTGTGTCAATAATATAGTTGCCTTAGAAAAGGGATGGTTGTATTTTCTTAGTTTACAATTGTATACAAAGAATTTGGCGAGCAAGATCATAAGACAAACAAAAAATTCATCCTGATTTTGTGAATATCCAAACGAAACAATTTATGTATCCATTCTCCTCTCTCTCTCTCTCTCCTCTCTCTCTCTCTCTCTCTCTCTCTCTCTCTCTCTCTCTCTCTCTCTTCTCTCTCTCTCTCTCTCTCTCTTGTGCACTTACACTTTCAATTTATGCTGGTTAAAAGGCCTTTCCAATTTTTTTTAACGATGTCACGCTGCCAAAACCAATGGAGAGTGATTTTATTCTCAGTTTTGCAAAAACTGCATTTCTCAACATTAATACCCCCCATGCTTTTAAGGCATGCATTTGTTTCAATTATCCAGTGAATTATCCTGATTTCGAACTATTTAAGCTTTGTTTCTTTTATTTCATGTATTCTGTGAAAAATAGCGTTCCGGTTTTAATCTATAGTCAGAACATCATTCCATTTTAGTGAGCATTTAAGTACTCATTCACCATCACTGAGAGCATAATAACACTTTTGTGTCCCTTTCCGTGCGGATAGGATTATATTGAGCGCTTTTATGTTCTCTTTGGCTTTATTGAACTGAACAGTAATGCCATTTTCCTTAACAGATTGTTATTACAATTCATTTCCACAGTCATCTAGATCTACCATAAACCATACGCCTCAAATGTTAAATTTTGGAGGTTTATGATTGATCTTCAAATTTGCGAAATGCTTTACTGCAGACCGTTTCTTATTACCTAACCATACTGCATGTGTTTTGCCATCACTCTCGTATGAATTATAGTCATAGCTAAATGCTTTGATCGTCTCAATGACTACCTCAAAAGATGTAGCAGCACCTTCAGTCATCGTCTGAGTATCATCTGAAAATTGGGCTCTTTTGTGTTCGCTATTATCTACTGTAATACCTTTAATCAATTTGTTTCTCTAAATCATAGTAGCTAGTATTTCTACGCAGATTAAAAACAGATATGGTGAAACGGGCTAACATTGTCTACAGCCTCTCTCAATCGTAAGCCATGATGAGCAATGACTGTTACAATTATTGTTCATTTGAATATTCTATAAAACATTGATGTTCAGTGGCATAAAGTTGGACCAAATCCAAAAACTTTCAAGATTTTCAATTCATTTCAGTCAAAGTGTCGAAAGATTTCACAGAATGAATACAGAACAACAATCTAGAACGATTTGTAACGTTTGGATAGCGAATAAGGTCGTAAATAAGTCTAATGTTATCGCCAGTATATCTACCACTCAAGAACATTGTTTCATCTTCGTTTATAATCTTGGGAAGTACACTTTTAAGCCTATCCGCTATATACGATGATCCGATCTTATATTTGACATTTGATAATGCAATTGGTCTTCAGGTCTGAATGTATTCCTTAGGCTTACCACCCCTTGGAAGACATACAACTATGAAGGGCATGAAATTCAATGCTGAGGAATCGAATTTGCTCAGTGAGCAGATGACACAGAAATATGTTGGATTGGGTTAGAAATTCGTTCGAAGAAACTATCAAAACTACAACTATGTTTGGGAAAAGATCTAGTCTCTTCTTGAATACGGGCAAAACCAGTGCCATAGAAATGGGTAGCAAGAAAAACTGAAGGATAAAGTACATACAAAATCTATGCAGAAAACCGGAATGCTGAGCATTCTGGGTTTTTGGTCTTCGAATGATCCAACAGATATAATAAATGTTAAGAGGGGTAAATAGTGTTTGGTTTTCGAATGTCCTTACAGATATAATGAATATTAAGATGGGTGAAAATCTTTCTCAGGTCAAGACAAATTGAATTTAGTTGAAATGACAGGTCACATCACTTGGCAGGGTTGCTGTTCTGAAGTCACTCATTCTTTCAAAGATAGTGTATTTCTGGCTGCTGTTCCCAAATCCTCCTTATAGTATTATAAAAGTAATCAGAGATCAGTATTTCAATTTGTGAGGGACAAAAAATTAAATATAATATTTAGAAAAACAGCCATTCTCAGTGTTAACAAGGGAGGTTAAATATATCTGACATCAAAAGACTGTTATGGCATTAAAACTCACCTGGCTAAAAAAAAGTCTCAGAAACGCAATCATAAAGAGCGATCCATCATACTAGAATGTAGGCTACCCAAGAATAAATCAGCTCGAATAGCTTAGGTCTAAATGTCATGTTTGCATAGGTTTTGGTTTGAAGTGTTTCAAACTTGTACAGAATTTGCAAGAAAAATTTAGGTCGATTCAGTGAAATAATTCGAAACCGAACCAGTTCTGTATAACGGCAGCATACGTGTGCGAAAGAAAACTTTATTTTACGAAAAAAATGTGTGTGTTTTTGATGGAAAAACCCACGAAGCTAAATAAAATGGTTTAAATCGAAACTTTTTTCAACATATACTTGTAAAAATTGTAATCCTATCCTAAATAATTGATGCCAGACATGATTTCTTGCTCTTTTCATAATGTTGAACGTTTCAGTATAATCATATATTTTGGCGCTTCGAGCACATTGGAACTTTTGAGAGCAATTTCTGGAGGCTGGTGTTGAACACTGTACACATTATGTGCATATGCAAATGAGTAAGATAATTATCTTGTTTGGATTTTATGCTAATTTCGTATCAGATGTAAATGTGGGTGTGTTAGATGTGGTATTCGGTCACATTTTGCTCTTAACAAAGTTTCTTTATAGATAGATAGATAGATAGATAGATATATAGATAAGTAGATAGATAGATAGATAGACACATACATACATACATACATGCATGCATACATACATACATATATACATACATACATACATACATACATACATACATACATACATACATACATAGACAAATATAAAGATGTGTGTGTGTGTGTGTGTGTGTGTGTGTGTGTGTGGTGTGTGTGTGTGTGTGTGTGTGTGTAATGAATGAATATTTAGTTTAATGTCTGTTCACAAGGATAGTGATTTTAGACACCATGCAAAGTTACCCCTCCCTTCAAAAATAAGAACAAGTGAAATAAAACTTCAGATTAATCTTCCAATAGGTGTGGATAGAATAACTTTTGCAATCAAAATAATGTCAATTTCTTCATCATTCAAATGTCCCTTATGTTGTCATACTTAAGAAAAAAACTCCATATTATTCAATTGGTATCTAGCAAGCAAATTGGGCATTCTAATAGTAAGTGATGAATTGTTAGTTTAAGATTGCAAATACAATCAACTTTTGCGTACTTAGCTTTCCACGAGTTTAGTCGTATTTTGTACAGTAAACTAATTATAGGTCTACTATATGTCAAGACTTTAGATCTAGAAGCAGATGGACTAGTAGGCCTACACGTGGATTTTTCAACAAGGAGTACATTTTCATCTTTTGATAATGCCAGTTTCGCATTTGAAATGTGTCAGAGTTATTGAAAGCTCCTCGTTTAGCAGCTCTATCAGCAACCTCATTCCAAAGAGCCCAGAATGGGATGGCACCCAGCAAAAGTCAATACCAATACCTTTTATAGCAACACGATGAACTAAAAACTTAATTTCAAAGACAATATCGTTTTCGACTGTTGCAGCTATTTTGCTTGAGCGTTTGTAAAACTGATTTGAATCAACACATAGTAAGATGTTGTAAGTGGAATAAGGTAGATCACAAATGAATTCTAAAGCTTGCATTATTGCGTATAATTCAGACGTAAATATTGAAACACCTTTGCCTAAATAATATGACTTTTCTATTCTGAGCGAAGGAATAACAAAACCTGCACCACTGTCTGACGTTTCTAATACGGAGCCATCAGTGAAAATTTTTAGATGATTTGAATATTTTGAATCTAAATGAAGACGAACGTCAGTAACTAATAAATTCTCTTCTTCATTTTTGTTGTAACTGCTGTATTCTATATCAAACTTTGCCTTTCTTTGTTCCCATGGTGGCATCATTGGTATAATAGGCATGACTGAAATATTGTGAATATCTATTTGCTTTTACTCATAACGTCTTCAGTAAAATTCTTGATAGGCTGAAGAAGTGTTATGTTTTTTGCTCTCTTTGGAATTCTGTTTCTGCATCTGGAGAATATTCTTCCTGTGTATTATTAACGACAGACAGACTTCTGATTATAAAATTTTGAAACTGCTAATTTTCGATGTTCTGTTAATGAGAACATGTTGCTCTCTTTATATTTCTATGTGTGTTTAAGTACATTGGGACACCAAGAGCTAGCTTGATAGCCCTACTATCTATGCTTTGTAACTTATTTAAAAGAGTATTTGAAGCACTTTTCTTCTTTTCTTTCTGCGTACGCAGGCTGATACTCCTGCGGACACTCCCTGTTATAGCCAGCATGGAGTTTTGTGTGTATGACCCTTTTTTATCCCGCCATTAAGGCAGCCATACTCCATCTTCGGGAAGGTGCATGCTATGTGTCACGTGTCATCCATACCAACGGCCAAACTGGCCTTCTCTTCCGAAAGTTGGTGATGGGATTTTACGTGTGTGCAATATGTTATGCGTGCGTTCACACACGGAACCTCGGTTTATAGTCTCATTCGAAGGACTAAAATGGGGAATGGAGTCAGAACCAATGTTAACTCCGAGGGAAAAATCCCCCTATACCGAAATTCGAACCCGCAACCCCAGGATCACGAGTCCGGCGCTCTACCAACTGAGCTATCCGGCCCCATTTGAAGCACTGAAATACACCTCTTGTCCATGGGAGAGTACTGTTTCGAACTAAAGAAATTGCAAGGTGTAGTAATTGTTTGTATCATTGGCTCCATGTCTGTTTATTTATGATTTTTAAAAAGTTAAATCTTTTTCTTGCTTTATAAATCAAATATTCAATATGAACATTCCAATTTAATTTTGAAGTTAAATGTACACCTAAAAACTTAACAGAATGCTTATAAGCAAGAGGGTTTCCATCCAATACTAACTGAGGAAGAGTTTTAGGATTTTCACCATTATTAAAAAGCATAAGATAAGTCTTTTCATAAGACAACTTCAATCCATTTTCTTTCATATATTGATTTAGATTATTGAGTTCTCTTTGTATATGTTTTGAACGTAATGAACAGTTCTTTTGTTGGTATGTTTTTCCAAAGATGTGTTGATCCAAATAGCTATATCGTCTGCGTATTGCACAACATTTGTTGTTTTTGATAGACAGCTTGGTAGATCATGAATTAATATATTAAACAATAATGGAGCTAGTACAGATCCTTTGTGGAATGCTGTCACGGACGTAAATACTTTGGTTTGGAAGATAATCATTTCTTCCCAAACCTGAATAAAGTGGAGTGTTACCAGTGACATCTTCACTACATTGGCCGGTGTTGACCCATGTTTATTTGTGTCATCCCGGTGCGCTACGTCCGTGCATTTTGCTCCCATCCTCCAATATATTCTCTTCATTATTTTTCTTTAAAGCCCTCTTTTTCTGTTTTTTATCTTTTTTTCACGTGGTTCATCAGCTGTGTCAGGTGACACAGGTGAGCTGTTTTGTTACTGGTTGCCATCTTGGTTAGGCGAGTGGTGTGGCACTCGCTTACGAACCTTGGAGTCGGAGAGATCTCTATCTCTGCCAGCTGGAGCCTTCCTGCTTGAATCCACTTCGACTTGGGTTGCGTGGAACTGTCTTTCACCCTTCGGTGGAAGGAAAGAATTCCACTTTCCACCTCTGGGATCCCTATCCCGGCCAGCTGGAGGAAGCACCTTTGGTCATCCCTGACCTGGAGTCCACTTCTTTGGGGGACCGTCACGGTTTTCGGCTGCCATCCTTCATTGGACTGGGGAGCGGACCGTTTTTCTTACCTCGCCCACCCGCCATTTTGTTTTCTCCATTTGTTTCCCGCAGCTCCGGTCTTGGACTGGCTGAAGGACCAGCATCCCGGACCTGGCAGACGCCATCCGGTATCCAGGCACCAGTCGCTGCACTGAGGACTGTTGAAGGTGTGCCTCACCCTTCACTGGGACACCTTCGCCTCGACTGGAAGACTAGCCCACTGGGGGCTTCGCCCTTCTTAGGATCCACCTCCCACGGTGAACCTCCTCGGGCACGGATAAGATGAGTCTTCAGTCGTGTGTGGTGTGGGTTTGGGTTTGGCGTGCGTGTGTGTGGGCCTGAAGCCGGTCACTGATTCGTTTTTTTTCTTATTGTTGTTTTGTTTAACCCTGACTAGGTCCTGTTTGATGTATTATCGTTTCTAGTACTGTCTTTTCTTCTGTTATTTTGCTGAATGTTCTTGTAGTGGTTTAGTGGGTTAGTTGGGACAGTAGCGGGATCCCGGGATATTGAGGGGTTTTGTGGTCTGTTCAATTTACCTTCCCCTAAGTCAGTTAGTTCTGAGTAGTGCCTTTCTCTTCTATGCCCCCCTTTTTTTTTCTTTCTTTCTTTTCCTCTCTCGGCTATCTTTTCTCTTCTTTGTTATGACCCATACCCCGTCTGGAGTGCTAGTGTGAGTGAGTGATTGTAATGTGAGTAAAAATATTGTCAAAACTTCTTCCCTCTTGTGGTCTGGTGGTGTGAGGATAGAGTGATCGCTCCGTTTCTGCCACTGCACATTACCTGTAAAAAGAACCCCCCCTGTCAGGTGTACTCGCACGTGACAATTATGGTGGAGATGCGGGTTACAGGAGTGTATGTGGTAGTGTAAAAGCGACACTCTGAACTCACTATCACCCGACCCTTGAGAGATCTGTCTATCTCTCTTATGTGCATTTGACGGTGGTTGGTTGGGTGGGTTCTAGAGTTAGTAGGGAACCCATTGGAGCGCACCGGTTTTGGGGTGCTGTCGGCAGTAGAGTTCCGTGCTCCGTGGTCGGACCTTCGGCGCTTCTGTTCCGCGTTCGTCTCCAGTGTTTGTTTTGTTTTGTCTAGTACCGCCGGCTATTGTTTCTAGAATTCCGTTCTCCCTTTCTCATTACCTTAGTTAGAATAGGTACTTGGGTGGAGAAAGAAGGGGGTTTTGAACTCTAGATTAATAGGTCTTGCTTGTGCAGAGTCGTCGATGTTGAAACTGATTTAGGATTTTGGTCTGCATTTGCCTGTACCCAAGACGCCGACTGTGTTAGTAAGGTAAGTGTAGGCAGGCTTGCCAAGCATTTGGTGCTTTGTTTACAGGGCAAATTTTGACACTTAGTTCCGATACCGTGTTTGCGCGAAACTCGGTCTTACGTAAGTCTATTTACTTCAGTTTACAAAACAAGGAAAGACTATTCTTGGTGGTGTGTTATTTTGTTATTACACACTAGGTTGTAGGATCTGTGTTTAGTCTAAGGGATTAGCCCTAAGTTGATAGGCTTTCCTCTTCTGTCTAGCGCACATACAAGCAGTTTATTTGCTTTTCTATCTAGCTGCTGATGTTAGGGCTTTCTTAATTGTTCAACACTAATTTGTGTGACTGTGTGATTGGAATAATAAATTTGTCAGTCGTGTGTTGAGAATGGGAGTGTAGTGTCTGTGGATACACATTATGTCTTTCCAAAGAGCCACTTGTTTCTTTTGCTGTCGCCCCCTCCCCCTCTCATCCTTTTCCCCCATTCAGTGACAGAGCATGATTTTAGCACGTGGTTCCCGTCTGTGGACTAGATCGTGTTGCACTGGAATTTCGGCGCGCTCATTGGGCCACTGTTTTGATCGAGTCGGTTCTGTCCTGGTGCCCCAGTGACCGTGTTGCTGCACGTGTACTTCCGTGTTTACGTTAGTCCCCGGGTAGAGTTTAGGTTAGCTGTTTGGCCTTGCGGTACGGGTCGTTTAAGTTCTATTGTCCGTCCCTGCCTTATGCGTGTTTGTTGTCTTGTTGCTTTTCTCTTTGGATAAGTTGGTTGCTGGTTGGAGTAACGTGTTGAGTTATAAATTCCAGTTGTATAGTTTGTGATTTCTTTGGCCTCTTTGCTGGTAAACATCTTTGAAGTCTTATTTTGAGAAATCAACATTTGATCCGGATATTGGTTTGTTACCCAGGTGTGGTAAGTTTGTTTGGGTTCTTGGCACGCCGGTGCAAAAGGGCAGTCGTTGTTATACATTGATGAGTTTGTGCTTTGTCGATTTATTGATTAATTCCACATCGTGTTGGAATTGATTCATGTTTGGATATTGTTTTCCATACAAAGAAAACTGTTGATTTGGACCACGTTTTTTTTGGTCAGCGGTTTTTCTTTGAAGATTGTTGTTCTCAACGCTTTGAAGTGTTAAAAACATAACTGGGTATCTCCTTCGTTGGAATTCAGGGGAAATAACTTCAGCTCTTGGCTAGTTATTGAATTTGGATACTCGGTGTTTATTGGTGACAAGAGGTTAGTTTGCTTCACTCTTGAGCTTAGCCAAGTTAATCGATTCAGTTCGTTTGGGCTAGCTTAGTGCGACAGTACTCATGACTGCAATTTGGTTCGTGAAGCATTCTGTCTCTTTGAGTTGAACGGTTTTTGTGATTGACTACACTTAGTCATAAAGTCATACATTGTTGACTTTGTTGTTCAAATTACTCTCCTGTCTTGTGAGACATACCTTAGACTGTAGACTGTAACCTACGGTTGGAGATCTGTTGGTGTTGACTACACTTAGTCAAAAAGTCGTACGTAGGATTTTGTCATTTCTCCTTCCCATTTTGGGAGTATTGGTACAGTTATTGACTACCCTTAGTCATAGAGTTACATTTGTGGAACGTTACTACTCCGTATTTCCTTCTCGTGGGAATACAGCTGCAACTTAGCGGATTGGAGTTGCTGGTACGTTGTGGGCTTACTCAGTTTCGGTTCCCATTCTTGGACTTTAACTTTTGTGGTTCTATCTTGTAGGAGCTTGGACTTTGGAGGAGATATTGTTGGTGAACCACTCTTGTGTCGTTGGATAAAAGCACTTCCTCGTGATGTTTTGTTAGGGTTGTCCATGCGTGTTCGACTTACATCAAACCCTTACGTCATTTCTTATTTATTATCTTTCAGTGAGTGTTGTCATTCTCAGTGAGGGTGGTTAACCATCGTGCTGGTGTAACCCTATATTACTCACTAGTTTAAGATAGTGCGTTTTTTCCCTGGAAATTGGATCGTTCTCTTCAAACCTAGTGACTGTTTACAGAATCTTGGATTTATATCCATTTGGTATCGTCTTGAACTATTGGCTTGTGGGTTCAAATACTTTGACCTTCGAAGTAGTCGACTGTGGTACTGAGTGCGAAGTGGACACACACTCGGGAACCTTCGGGGGATTTCGTTCGTCAGAGCTCTGCGTGGCTGTGCAAATCTTGTGTATCACTTAGTGATTCGGGGACTTCGTGTCTTGTGAGTGTGTACTGTTAGTTATGGAACGCGTGGACGACGAGCGCCGGATCACACGTTCTCAGACTCGTGGTGCAGGAATCCTACCAGGGATGGGGAGCCCCATGACTCAGGCGACGACTGGCCCTACTACCCAGGTCGTGTTTTCTTCTGGTGGGACTCGTCCTCCAGTCACCGCAATGTCCACGATACAGGAGATGACCCCTCCTGGGTCACTCTCTCCGAGACGACCTCTGCCCACTCCAGTCCCCGGGATTTCGTCCTCCGCCGTATCCTCGAGATGACTTCCGCTTTCGGCCTTCGCCTATGCCTCATCCTCCTGGACCAGCGCCCATGGATCCTCTTATGCTGATGAGGATTGAAAGAGAAAAAGAGAGGCCAAGGAAAAGAGGAAAAGGGAAGAAAGAGAGGCCAAGGAGAAGAGTGAGAGGGAAGAAAGAGAGGCAAGAGAGAGAAGAGAGCGGGAGGAGAGGAGACTGGAAAGGGGGGAGAGGAGACTGGAGAAGGAGGAGAGAGAAGCCAAAGAAGAGAGACGGTGGAAGATGGAAATGGAGAAGGAGAAGAGGGGAAATGGAGGAGAGAGGTTGGAAAGGGAAGAGAAGAGAGTGGAGAGAGAGGAGAAGGAACGGCGATGGAGAGAGGAGATGGAGGAAAGAGACTGGAGCGAGAGTCGAAAGAAAAGAGAGAACAGTTAGAAAGGGAGGCCCAGAAACAGAAAGAGTTTTGGACTTTGAGGCTCGTTTGAGGAGGAAAGAGAAAGACTCCGGCCGAAGTGGTTCAACAGTTAGATGCACCCGAAACACAGTCTGTGGTTTGCTTCCGAGCATGGATCTGATCATCGGGAAATAGCGGATTTTCATCAGGGCGTGGTTATTCCGGTGGCTCCGCCCAAGCTACATATGCCAGTGTACAGTGCTAGCGATAACATAGATACCTACATCGAGCACTTTGAGGCGGTTGCCGCTGCGTACCAGCTTAACGACCAGAGTAAAGCCCTTTACCTCATTAGTAGCCTGACGGGGAAGGCTAAGGAGGCGTTTGTACGATATTCCACCCGGAGCTTCCTATACCGAGTTGAAAGCGGCTCTTCGCCGGAGACTGCACATGACTGCTGAGTCTTACAGAAAGCAGTTTCGCACAATGAGGAAACCTTCAAAGGAGACTTTTCACCAGGTCGGGGAACGCCTCCGGGGCACCATGGAATACTGGATTGAAGCCTCAAAATGGATTGAAGGATTGTTTCCTCTTGGAGCAACTCATGAGTTCGGTATCTCAGGAACTGCAGTTCAAGTTGGGTGAGGAGAAACCAAAGACATTCGCCAGGGCAATCGAGGTTGCTGAAGCCTTCGCAGATGCACGTCGTCACTATCGCATGCCTACACCAGGAACAAGTAGGAAACCCGCCGATCGGGAGTCACATGACTTCAAACCGTCGTCACCCTCCAAAAGCGATGTCCTCAGCAATTCCAGGAACGTCGGACCCCCAAACTCAAGCTTTGCTTCCTCTGTGGGAAAAGGGCATTTCGTTCGGGATTGTCCCAAGAGGAAGGACAAGGCAAACTCCGATATTTCGCACTTTAGGGTGGCATTTGAGAGAGTGAGGTCACGACCCCATCATATCCAACCTTCCCATCGTGGTGGTGGCAAGGAAGTGAAAGCTATTAGGGACACCGGAGCTACAGCGGTCTTCATTGACGAGCAGTTAGTCCCTAGTGAGGCACCTCGAGGGGAAGAGTGCCAAGTGTCAGGAATCGAGTCATCCTTCAGGGCAAAACGATCTACAGTATTGGTAGATGTCTCTACGCCATATTTTAAAAAGGAAGGTGTGGGCAGTTGCCCTTCAGCGACCTGCGTACTCCCTACTGATTGGCAATTCAGTGTGCTTTGGGGATGGGCAACGTCGGGAGATCTCATCAGAGTTGCCAGCAGAAGTATTTGTGGCTGCCACCGCCCGCGTTCCCAAGCACAGAGAGAGAAAGAGGCACTGAAACCCCTCCTGAAGCCCCTGATCCAGCATGACTTTCATTGCCCAGGAGTGGCGGAGAACATCCCAAGGTATGGTCGCAGCTACAATGTTTGCCACCGAACCACTCCAAAGAGCCAGAACACCAGGATACCTGTGGCTTTGTTGACATCAACAGGTTCTGCATCCTTGAGTAGAAAGCCACTGTTAAGGAAGCGACGGAGCAGACCCAAAGTGAGTCGAACATGCGCTGAAATGAGAGCGAGTGAGAGGGAGTCGAACACCAACCAGGACCGCTTCAAAGCCATGAAGCGTAAAACAACACATCTCTGTGGCAAAGGTGACCACGGATGTATGAAGACAGCAGAGAACGCAAAACATGTGAAATGGAACCCTTCTCTAGCAAAGGCATGACCCCTTTTGCTGAAAGTCCTTCGGCTGTTCAGGACTGCAGGGACACACGGGTGAATCGACTAGAAAAGAAAGTGGTGTGTAATTCCGGTGGATACGGACTGTTGTGCGAACAGACCAAGAATGACTGGAAAGGAACCTTCAATGCCCATCCAAGGAAGCCATGCAGAAGAGGAAGCTGGAACAGATCAAGCTGAAGACGCCACAAACCAACATCAAATTGTGCAGGTTGAATCGGACCTACAGAGGGCCAGTGAGGAAGCTTCTCGCAGTCAGCACGCCTTGGAGCAACAGGTTCACAGCTTTCAGGCCGAGATCACCGACATGAAGGTGCTGACAGAGTTTGTCAACACTGAGCTGTCTGCCATGCCAAGGCCCTGGAATTCTGCGCACTGTGCTTCCAGACCCTGAACGTCATCGACCCAGGCGGTGGCCTGGGGAATTCAAGCTACGAAGGAAGTCAGCCGATGCAGTGCGTCAGGACATAGCGCGTATGGCTTTCCAGCAGTCCCTGAACAGCAACAGCAGCAGTCGTCTTGCTCATCACCTTCAGTGCCACCACCTTGTCTACCCATCTCCAGTGCCCGGTTAGCAATGATGTGCCCAGAAAGGCCACTGGATGATGACACTGATGACGATGATGATGATGAAGGCTGATTACCTCAGCCGGATGGAGTACTGAGTCAAGATTCAGGAGTGAGGAAAGTTTACATTGTATAAGCGTGTAAGGGTATACAGAACATATTGGAGGGTGTGATAGGCTGTGCCTCAGTGGCACAAGCCTCTTTGGTTGGGGGTATTGTCACGGACGTAAATACTTTTGGTTGGAAGATAATTCATTTCTTCCCAACCTGATATAAAGTGGAGTGTTACCAGTGACATCTTCACTACATGGCCGGTGTTGACCCATGTGTTATTTGTGTCATCCCGGGTCGCTACGTCCGTGCATTTTGCTCCCATCCTCCAATATTTCTCTTCATTATTTTTCTTTAAAGCCCTCTTTTTCTGTTTTTTATCGTTTTTCACGTGGTTCATCAGCTGTGTCAGGTGACACAGGTGAGGCTGTTTGTGACCGTTGCCATCTTGGTTAGGCGAGTGGTGTGGCACTCGCTTACGAACCTTGGAGTCGGAGAGATCTCTATCTCTGCCAGCTGGAGCCTTCCTGCTTGAATCCACTTCGACGTGGTTGCGTGGAACTGTCTTTCACCCTTCGGTGGGAAGGAAAGAATTCCACTTGCCACCTCTGGGATCCCTATCCCGGCCAGCTGGAGGAAGCACCTTTGGTCATCCCTGACCTGGAGTCCACTTCATTGGGGACCGTCACGGTTTTCGGCTGCCATCCTTCATTGGACTGGGGAGCGGACCGTTTTCTTACCTCGCCCACCCGCCATTTTGTTTTCTCCATTTGTTTCCCGCAGCTCCGGTCTTGGACTGGCTGAAGGACCAGCATCCCGGGACCTGGCAGAACGCCATCCGGTATCCAGGCACCAGTCGCTGCACTGAGGGCTGTATGAAGGTGTGCCTCACCCTTCACTGGGACACCTTCGCCTCGGACTGGAAGACTAGCCCACTGCGGGCTTCGCCCTTCTTAGGATCCACCTCCCACGGTGAAAACCTCCTCGGGCACGGGGTAAGATGAGTCTTCAGTCGTGTGTGGTGTGGGTTTGGGTTTGGCGTGCGTGTGTGTGGCCTGAAGCCGGTCACTGAATCGTTTTTTTTCTTATTGTTGTTTTGTTTAACCCTGACTAGGTCCTGTTTGATGTATTATCGTTTCTAGTACTGTCTTTCTTCTGTTATTTTGCTGAATGTTCTTGTAGTGGTTTAGTGGGTTATGTTGGGACAGTAGCGGGATCCCGGATATTGGAGGGGTTTTGTGGTCTGTTCAATTTACCTTGTCCCCTAAGTCAGTTAGTTCTGAGTAGTGCCTTTCTCTTCTAAGCCCCCCTTTTTTTTTTCTTTCTTTCTTTTCCTCTCTTGGCTATCTTTTCTCTTCTTTGTTATGACCCATACCCCGTCTGGAGTGCTAGTGTGAGTGAGTGATTGTAATGTGAGTAAAAATATTGTCAAAACTTCTTCCTCTTGTGGTCTGGTGGTGTGAGGATAGAGTGATCGCTCCGTTTCTGCCACTGCACATTACCTGTATAAGAACCCCCCCTGTCAGGTGTACTCGCACGTGACAAATGCCAATATCAATTCTTTTCGTTGAAGAGTAGACATTTCCCAGTCTGACTTGTATTGACCTATCTGATAATAAATTACTAATGTAGTGATAAGTTATACCTGTTATTCCATTTTTTTTCAATTTATATAAAAGTCGTGCATGCCAAACACTATCATAAGCTTTTCGTACATCGAAGCTTGTGCAAGTGTACTTTTTCTTTTGAGAATTGTTTCTTTATTTGAGTTGTAAGTTTAACTAAGTTGTCTGTTGTGCAACGTCCTTTTCTAAACCCAGCTTGACATG
>JAFLJL010014420.1:0-47500 GCA_018398815.1 Conus ventricosus | reverse complement strand
ACAACGAAGTAGGAGTTCTACCTCTATCTGAAATTAAAAAAGCTTCTACTTTAAAATTCATCTTAAAAAGTTTCTCACAAAAAAATTTTTGCTCAGAAGAGGTATGTTTAGATTCGGAAAAGGATTTTGGAAAACGTGCACAATATATACAATCCACAAAATCTATCTATTCGTTTTCCTCGGATCTTCTAAAAGATACAAAAATAGATAAAAAATAATATCGCCGGAAAACCTACGTTTTCACCCATTCCAAAATGGTACAATCAAAAGCTTCCTTTGACATTGACTACAATAATTTAACTAAAAAGGATTCTCCCAACATTTTGAGAAATTTTGTCTACACTCACTTAGAAAATAAGTACAGCCATCACTTGAAAATATTCACAGATGGCTCAGTATTAGATGATAATAGCACGGGAGCAGCTTTCATAATTCCTAGCTTAAAAATAGAAAAGTTATTCATCTTGGTAAAAGTCGTCTATATAAGCGCAGAATTACTTGCTAAACTCAAATCAATGGATTTCATTTTGAATTTCCCCATAAATAACAGTCAAGTCGTAATATGCGCTGATTCAAAAGCAGCATTGAATGGTATTAAGTCTTCAAGTTCATGTGTACGATTAGACATGATAACTGAAATTAATCATATAGTACACCTTCTTTCCCAAAAAGGCATTAATATTACTTTTTGTTGGTGCCTTCTCATTGTGGTATATCGGCAAATGAACAAGTAGACAAAGTTGCAAAAAAGGCAGCTCAAAACCTTAGCGGCACAGTAACAATAAACGTTCGCTTAGATCTGACAGAATGTTTCTCTATCATAAATAAAACATCTCATGATAATGCGACAAAAACACTGAGGAACTCGGACATATATTATTATAACAATTGCATCAAATGTAATGACAAAAACAATGAATAACATCATACAAAAGATATATCTTCTCATCCAGGGAGATTGAAAGTCTAATCCATAGGCTTCGTTTAAATTCGTTTAAAACAAAATATTGCAAAGATATTAAATGTATGTGTGGGATTCTATAAGTGTCAATCATTTACTGATTCATTGTCCCAAAACAAAAGAGCTTTTAAATAAATCAGGTATTGAGGGTTTTGTTGATGGATCGACTCTTTACCACTATCTAGTATATTAAACAATTTTGCTACTCTTGAATCTATTTCAAATGTTTATTAGACTGTTCACTTAATATTTATCTTTAGCATTTGTGATTGTTACAGTTACAATTTTAGTTAAGTTAAATGTTCTGATGAATAGGGTGGGGTGGAGGGTTATGATTACATTCATTACGTACCACTTTAAAACTTACACTCCCTTACACTCCCTAAAAAAATGCATCTCTCTCATTCCTTACATCAAGCTCACTCTACACTATAATATTGTCTGAATCACTTTTAGTGGAAGGACGTTAAACTGAAGAACAACACACACACATACACAGAGAGAGAGGGGGGGGGGGGGGGGGCACGCGTGCGCTCGCACGCGATAACACAAGATGGCAGAAACGGCGGTGAGCTGAAGGTTGAAACAAACACATTTATACCAAGAAGCATGACATCAACCGATGCGACACCTAAAGAAGTCTCAGTAAAAGAAAACAGAAGTGGAGTGACATATCGTTTAAGAAAAGGAGTTTTGGAGCGACGCCTGTGGCAAAGCCCTGAGATGCGTTGAACGAAAGAAACCCTTTCGTTGACTTATCATACAACGCCCATCTTGTGCGCCGAATTCGACAAAGATAAGTGACTGCTCGTTCTTCATTTTCGTTGTCCTGGGTGTTGTTTATCTTGCCTGAAGAAGACCTAAAAGGTCAAAACGCGTCGTGTTTTGCCTTGCCATTCATTTGTCCACGTTGTTCGGTGGAGTTACAATATTTACTTTTAAAACTTATTAGACCAGTAATTGTTTCTAAATGTATTGGGAAAAGTACACTAAAAACCCATGGTAGTGATCAATTACTGTTACCCTCAATGAGCATGAGCACAGCACGATCAAAAGTCAGATATTATTCCGAAATTCAACAACGAAGTGCCGACTGGGATAAAATATGAAAAAGTACTAATAGCACAAATACAGACAATATAGAAGATGACAATATTGATATTTTATGCAATATTCAAACAAACTTTTCACAGCCGCTAATGTTTCTATTCCTAAATATCCATAGGGAAAGTCGGATAAATACTCCGGAAATATTTGGTGGAATTCAGACTGTCAAAAAGCTGTAGATGAAAACAAGAAAAATATCAAAATCATCTGAAAGATAGAAGACCAGAAAATCATCTTTCAATGCGAAAACCAAACTTTGTAACAGAACAAGAGCTCAGGTCAAGTGACAATTCTGGTCTACATTCTGTACAAATGAAGTTTATTGTCACAAGGACCAGCAAAGAGTATGGACAAAATTCATTGATATGAAAAATTGAAAAAAGAAGAAAACTGTCACGCTATCCAGTTAAATCTAATAACAACAACGATTCTCCCCTGCATTTTATACTGTTTGCATAGTGGTATTAGTTTTTCAGCAACTTTTTTCCTCTCCACACTTTCGTTTTGTTTCATTTACTACCCTTCGCTGGCTGCTTTGGGGTGCTGATGCATTCCATTTGAACCCTTGGTGGTGAGAACACCACAGTAACATGGATTGTGGTGTGTCTCTATTTGACGCCAGGAGCACAGACACAACCAGCCGTGTCTCCCTGATGAGTCCGATCCAGCGGACGAAAGGTCTGGGAGCAGGCAATACAAATAGATCTGCCTTTGAGAGGGATTGCGATGGTTCCCTCATGCAGCTAGTGAAGAGTTTTCATATTTATAACATACTTACTTAATTCATGTTCCCGTTTTCTCATCTTCAACAACCCCCCCCCCCCCCCCCCCCCCCCCCTTCTCCAGGATCACAGATTACCACGCAAATCATATAGAATTCTGTTAGAACTGGTCAAACGTAAGAGTGAAACTATGTGAATATGGAATTGGTTTTGTATGGATCAACCAAGCTGTTAGTGATATGAATGTTTTACGAAGATGTTCCAATAAAGATTGATTAATTGTGGGTTGGCAAACTTGGAACACCCCATACAAAGCAGTGAGAGATTTGAATTATTAAACAGAGCGTATAGTCATTTACGCTGTTTACAGGTTTATATGTCAATGAAAATAGACAAGCATTTCAAACACATTATGACTAGATTTAGATTCGGTGTGTGTGATATTGCTGTTGATTACTATCGCTGTAGACAACTATGCGAAAGAAATCTAAACTATCCATTTTGTCGAATTGCAAAAGAGGACGAATTTGTGCTGCCTTGCATAATAGAGATCTTAGAGAACGATTCATCCCGCAAAAATATTTAACCATCCTTGTCTGTTCAAATTAATGTTGTTAATGTCATCACCATATGAAAACACACTTAAAAGTTTAACTATTTATCAATAAAAGGCATTTAAAAAAGGGGAAGTGTTTATACAACATGAAGAAGACCAATATTCATGTGCATCCCCTTTCTGAAGGGCTATGGCTTTTATGAATAAAACATTTGAGTCTTTGGTCTGTTGAAATTCCGTAATTGAATGCAAACATGCTTGTCTTTTGACATGTCTTATTCAATGCACACATACCTTGCCTGTTGATATTCTTTAAATGAATGTATATATGCTTGTCTGTTGACTTTCGTTTTTGCATGAACACATACATTGTCTCTAGACATTGTTTAATTGAATGCACAACTGTCTTGCTTGTTGACAATTCTTAATTCAATACCCACATGCCTTGTCTGTTGACAATTCTTAATCAAATGCACACATGCCTTGTGTGTTGACAGTCCTTGATTCAATGCACACATGCCTTTTCTGTTGATAATCCTTAATTCAATGCACACATTCCTTGTTTGTTGCTAATCCTTAATTCAGTGCACACATGCCTTGTCTGTTGACAATTTTGATTAAATACACTCATGCTTTATCTGTTGACAGTTCTTAATCGTATGTATGCATGCATGCCTTGTCTATTGACAATTCTTAATTGAATGCACACATGCCTTGTCCGTTACAGAAAGAGATAGAGGGGGAACAGAGAGTGGAAGAAAAAAGCAGACAGGAAGAAAGACGGCACAGACGAAGCGGTTTCTATACAGCAGTTCCTGCAACCACTGAACACCATCATGGCTACGTCACTGCTGCTGGTGGTCGCCTGCAGCGCCCTGCTCCGGGTGTTTTAATCGAACGTGCCCATAGATAGGGGGTTTGACGGTTTTGCAACTGACAAAATTCGGGGGTTTTTGGGGGGGAGACGGGGTTTATGCTTTTAAAAAGGGTTCTGGCAGTAACCCTGGGGGCCCCAAAAAGGAAAAAATTTAACCCATGGAAAAAAAACTAAATCACGTCTCTAGAAAATGTATTCCAAAGCAAGAAAGATCAGTGTTTAAAAAAAGGGTTTGATATTGAAAATTTCTTTTACACTTCGCTTTTATTTGTCAGGGTTCCCTTTTTAATCTCTCACAGTTGTCAAAATATTTTTTCGATGCATCTTGCCTAAAGTACTCTAAAATCAGTCAGACCCCTTAAAAAAAGGAGGCAAAACAGTGACGGACCTGTTTTGAAATAAACCAAAGAGGGTTTCTAAAAATTTGGTGAACAAGCTCACCGAAACTTTTTGAAAGTAAATTTAAAAACCCCCAAAAAAATTTAGGGGATTAAAAAAAAATTAGCCCGAAAGACAAATTTGTACGGCCAGCCAAACGTCACCATCAGTGTTTTTTTAATTGTACATGGCCCAAAAAGATATGCATTTTTCACCAGCCCCAAAAACCTGGAAATTTACTGTTAAAAAGGAAGGGACAAAAAAACAAAAAACCCTCCAAAAAGCACCAATGAAAAACAAAGGCCCGTTATAGACTAAACCTCTGTTTTCTTTAATGCAAAATCGGGCTCCACATTGCAGTGGTATATTCAACTTTCTGTAAGTTGAGCCCGGGTCCCTTTCACACCCAGCCCGGATAAAAAAAAATCCAGTCAAAAAACTTCTTGTTTCCTTAGCAAAGTGGAGTGAGTGTTTAATTTAATAAAAAGGGCCCTTATAAAAAAACTTTTTCTGAAAAAAGTGAAAGCTATGGGAAGGAAACAAAAAATTGATTAAAGTTTTTTAAACTCTCTCCCTCTCCCCCTTTTTCTCTCCCCCTTCCCCCTTTTTCTCTCTCTTCTCTCTCTCTTTTCTCTCCTTCTCTCTCTCTCTCTCTCCTCTCTCTCTGTGTTTGTGGGGTGCTGAGTTACAAAAAGGGGTTTTTCGTGTTGCCAACATTTACGCAAAGGGCAGGTTGCCCTTACGGCAAAAAGGCCAGAAAGGGGGAATCACCCCACTTCGTCAGGGGGCGGGATGCCACGGAAGAAAGACCCGCCCCAAGCCCGTACGCAGAGGGGGACGGCAGCTGGGGAGCAGCCCGATAAACTACGCCCGCCCGGACACGGTGACTACGGACGACGGACACGGGGCCTACGACACGGAAGGGTGAAAACAACGACGGACACGACCACGCGACGGAACCGAAAACGACGACGGACATCACGACGGACACATAGGGCGACAAACCCGGGACTATGACAAAGGACACGAAAAACGACGAGGGACATACGGCGCCGGCCCGGGACAAGGGGCGACGGACAAACGACGGGGAAACACTAGGGACGCCCGGACCCGCTAGGGCCCGCCGGAAAGGGCTACGGCACGGAAAAACACTACGAGGACACGACAACGGCCGACGGAACGAAAAACGGCGACGGACCCGACTACGGCGACGGACAGTCCAAACGACGGACACACTCCCCCGGGGCCACACAACGGCGAGGGAACCACAAACAAACGGCGACGGCCCACTACACGACGGACACTACGACGAGGGCCCCGACAAGGGCCCGGCCGGACAGTACGACGAGGGACCGACAAACGGCAAACGGACACGACAGGGCGAGGGGACACACTCGGCGACGGCCCACTACGACACGAAAACTACCGACGGACAGTACGACGACGGACAGGGACGGGGGCGGGGGCCACGACGCCGGCGACGGACCACTACGACACGGACACTACGACGACGCACGACAAACGGCAGGGGACACAAAGACGGGGAAAATACGCCGACGGACACTACGAGAGGGAAAAAAGACTACGGCGAGGGAAACCGACTACGGCGACGGACAGTACGACGGGACACGTTACGCCGACGGACATTTACGAACGGACACGCCCACGGCGACGGACAGTCCGACGACGCACGACAAAGGGGCAACGGCCGCCTCGGCGAAAAACACGACCCCGGGCGAGGGGACACGGTGCCCTACGACAGGGGAACCCCCGGGCCCCGACTTCTCCCCTTTCCCGTGACTTTCAGTAACATGGCAGGAAAGTCTCGTGCTGCACGAAGGGGGGGGCCCAACAGTCACAAAAATCAACGGGTTTGAAAGGGTTTAAATTTGGTGCTAGTGACAGTGGGAAAGGGCCTTGCCCCGCCTAAACCGCTGGGTTTAATAAATGCGGAGGGGGACTTTTCAGACTTTCGGGTTTCTCTTTTTTTAATTATATTTGTTGAAAATTTGCGGAAAAAATTTTAAAGACTTTTTTTGTTAAATTTGTAAATTTTTACGATTTTGAAATGCAAAACAAGATTTTTCTTAAACACTCATTTGAACTAAAACAATATATTCCACAATTTTTTTTAAATTCATGTCCTCCCAAAAAAATTTTTCATCCCAAGGTCGCAGTTCAGGGGGGTTTTTCTTTTCCTTGTAAAAAAAAATGTTTTTCAGTTTATGTTAAAAAGAAAAAACGGGAATGTAAATTAATGCTTTGCATTTTAGTTTTTAAAAATGTTTGAATATTGAAAAAAACATGGTTCCCTTTTCTTGCTATATTTTTCCCTGGGGAGGCCCACAAAAAATTTCATACTTTTTTTAAAAAATTGGGGGGGTTTTCTTTCCTACTTAAAGAAAATTTATTTTTACAGTGGAAAAATACGTTTGAGTGTATTTTTATGGTATGTGGTGACTGAATGCCAAAAACGGGGTTTGGAGAAAATTTGAAAAGGGGAAGATATGAGAAATTATGTTCCAGCAGGGGTTTGTGGGGTTTGAAGATAAAGTGGGTGCGACACGCTTTTTTAAGATTTTAATTAATAATTTTAGAAAAACCCCTACGGGGAATTTTGTTATTTGTTTGATTTAGTTTTTGGGTTAAGGGATCTGTTGAAAAGGAAATGTTGATGGGGGTTTTACTTTTGTTTTATCCCCAAGGGGTTTGGCATTTGAAATTTGTTATTTAAAATAGTTTCTGATATTTTAAAAAAATTAAGTAATTTACATTTTGGTGATAGTTTTATTTTTCGAAATTTAAATCGGGTTTTGGGAAACAAAAGCCAAAAAGCAAATGAAAGCAAAAATTGCCAACAGGAACCCCAATAAACGGGAAAAAGGGTTTTATATGGCCCGAGGGATTTTTTTTTAAAAATTTCCCAAAACATAAACTTGATTCTGAAAAAATTTTTATGGAGTGTTTTTAAATCGTCCCGTACAAAAATCTTAATACAAATATCAGTAATGCTGTAGAAATTTTTAAACCGTGCTATTTATAGTGCGCAGCATGTTTTTGGGTTAAGGGGTAGTGGGGGGGTACTGAAAAAAAAATCCCAATTTTTGTTTTGATAGGAAAGAAAAAAAAGGAAAGTGAAGAATGTTAAAGTTTTCAGAGAGCTAAATCTTAGAACCCGGGAACAGCAAAAAAGGGAAAGGGCCTTTTTTTAAAAAAAAAAAGGGGTTTACTCTGACCCCCAAAAAAAGTTTTTAAAAAAAAAAGAAAGGGGGTTAAAAATTTTTTTTTTTTTTTTTTGGCTGCCCCAACCTCGGCGCCCCCCTAGAGGCAGGAAACCCACGCCGCTCGTTCCAAACACCCCGCCACAGCCACGGGCCTGGGTGGGCCCCCCCCCCAAACCCCGGGCACCGGCATTCCAAAGGGAGCAATGTAAATTCGTCAAGGGGAACCCACCGGAAGGAGATATTTCCCCCTTGCTGCCGATTAAACTTCGGTGGTGTTAAAATGGTCCCTTTGTTCTAAATCTAACAAACCAGGATACCACCTCTAAGCCCCCTACGAGGAAAAATAATTGTTTTAGCCCGCGGACCCGTGTGAGCCCCTCCCCCCCGTAGGCGCCACCAGGGTCCTTTCCAACGAAAACCCCCATGGACTCCCCTTTTAAAACCCGGTTTGCCCCGGGACAAAACCCAAAACCCAAAGGACCACACACGGGGGGGGGGACATCAAAAATTGGGGGCACCATGAGAGCGGGGCATAAAGGGGCCACAAATTTGAACTTTTTTTTTTTCATGCCGTTTCAAAGGAATGAGATGATTAAAAAACCGATCCCCTTTAACAATTTCCATTTCGGTCTGGACTACTTTACAGGGCTGTACTCTACGTTTTTCCTTTCATAATACCCCCGGGAGTAAACCAGGCCCGAGAGATACGGGCCCCCGGGCAGTTTTTGGTCGGGAAAATTTTGAACAATACCTCAAAAAACCCGAAACCCCTTAAGGGGTTGAAACTCGACTGTGTGGCCCCCGGTTTTTTCCCCAACGAGTCCCGCCAAACTAAAACTTTTGGGTAGGGGCCAGTCGGGGAGAAAAACCCCAAACATACTTTGAGGGGGTTTTCAAACCCCACGACCCCCCAGCCGGAGTCCGCGCCCTAACCCCCTTCGCCAAGCGGCTGGGGATGAAAAAAAAATTTTAATGAACGAAACAGTCAACAAACAACCCGAAAAAAATTTGGTCAGCTAAAAAAACAATACATAAGAAAAGTATTGTATACAATGAAATCATTGTCACAGGGGTATGATCACTTTTTTAAATGTGTTTAAAAAACTTTAAAGTATGATCGGGAAAGATATGGAACCCGGCTGATTTAAAAATTGATGAAGTCGAAGAAGAGCCATTTTTTAAATTACCCTTTTACCAGACAAAAGTTATTTGGGGTTTACAAAAGGTTAAAATCCCCCGGTCCCGGGGCCAGTTTAAACGTTAGCGAAATGCAAAAAAATGAAAAACCCAGCTCTATTTGATTTCCTTGTACCCTTTTGTTTTTTTTTCCTTTTTTGGAAAAAAGGAATTTTTTCCCAGAAAATGGTAAAAATTCAATCATTTTTCCAATCCAAAAAAAGGGAGCAAAAATACCCCAAATTTTTTTTTTAAGGTTTGTTTAACAAGTTTTTTTTTAGCAAATATATACAAAAAATTTTAAACAAAGTTTAAAGTGGGGTTGGCCCGGGAAAATGAAAAAAAAAATAATAAAAAAAAACGGGCGGCTTTAGGAAAAACTGTAAAACAGTGGACCATTTTTTTTAATTAAAACGATGGGCAGAAATAAAATTCAAAAAAAACCAGAAAACAAATTTTTGGCTTTTGAAACCCTTTAAAAAGGCATTTGTTTCTTTGAACCGAAAAAAAAATTAAAAACATTTTAAGAAAGAAAGGAATTAACGGGAAAAGAACAAAGCAAAAAGAGGAATATTGATTCATTTTCCCCCTTTTTTTCCGTAAAAAAGCGTAGGAAATTCAAATTTTTTATTTTGCTCCGAGGGTAAAACAAGGATCCCTTTACTGTTCCTCAGTTATTTTAAATTCTTCATCAATGAATTAGAAAATTAAAAATTAGTAAAGGGGGCAGGCAGGGTTAAAAAATTTTCCGAATGCGGTTGGGAATTCTTCCTAAAGTTGTTTGCAGATGAGAAATTCTCCTTTTGCCCGGGGTTGTTGGGGCCCCAAAATCAACTTAACATTTTAAAAAAGGGAAAGGCAAACAGACTTCAGTTAACAAAAAACCTTGAAAAAAAAAATGCCCTGTATTCGGAGGGGTTTGGTCTTCTGTCCGACATAAAAAATTGGGGAAGGGGAAGAAAAGTAAAAGTAAAAAAATAATTATAAATACCCGGGGCCATGAAAATTTTTACAACTAATTAAAGTCAAAATTTGGTTTGGTCAAAAAAATTTAAAAAGGGGGGAAAAAAAGGAGGGCCCCCAAATATAAGATCTTTTAAGGGGAAACTAAAAAAATTTGGGAACCTCGAAAATTGGGGGAAACTTTTTGTTTTCGAAAATTGAGCCCTTTCGACGAAATTTTGCAGAAGTCGGGGGTTTTATCTGAAAATTTCCCAAAAAGGAAAAAAATTTCCCAACTTTGAAAATTACACGCTTCCTGAATATCCCATTGATTTCCCAAAAAAAGGTATAGGGAAAAGAAAGGCAATACCATTTTAACATACGCCCCCAACGAAATGCATAAGAAATTGGCTAAGATTGTTTAAAAATTTAACCTTTGACTAGGTTAGTGCCCAAGCTATGAGATGCTGTCCAAAACGGCATAAAAACAGGAAAATGCAACTGGGGCCCAAAGGGTAAAAAATGTTCTTATTTAAAAGGGGTTTTGGGCCCATAGTTTTTTTTAAGTCGGAAGGGGGGGGATGAAAAATTTGTTTTTTTCGGAATTGAAAGATAGGCTAATATGTTTTTTAGAAAAAAGGGCCCACTACCGAGGGAAAGGGAAAAAGAAAAGTATGACGGGTTTAAAAAATTTAAACCCCGAAACCCTTCAAAAAAAGGAAATTTATTTAAAAGTTATAACGGAAAAACGGGGGCCTAGAGACATCCCTCGCTAGATTTAGCCCTAGAACTTTATTTTTAAAAGCAAAAAAATCTTTTAAATGAAAGGGGTTTTCCCAAACCGATAACTTTAGAAAAGGTTTGACCATGAATCCCGTGGTGAAAAATTCATTTCTTTTAAAATGTTTTGGTAAAAAGAATTTCGCGAAAAGAAAATTTAATTTCAGGCGCTTTTAAAAACCCGACAAAGTTTTGTTTCTAAATTTCTTAATGTTTGGAAAATAAGACCCCTTTTAAAGGGATTCTACAAATTTTTTTATTGTGAAGCTACCTTAGGCCATTTTCCCCTTAATTTAAAACCTTTTCAATTTTTCATGATTTAAAGAAATTCTTAATGTTTTTTTTTTGGGTTTAAAAGCGAATTTTTTTGTTTTTGTCGACATGTTTTCTTAAGTTTTGAATCAAATGAGAAAACGGATTAATCAAAGCTTTTTCTAGAAAATAAATGGGTAGAAAAAAAAATTTTCGCTAAAGGGGTTTGTACAACCCCCTTAATAATGATTTCCTTTTTTTCCTACATAACAGGGGAACCCCCAATTCACAAAGGCTTTTGGGTTTACTTTAAATTTTAAAAAGGTTGCTTTGGGTCTTTGGGAATTTGGGAAAAATTGTCCTCTCTGCTGACTACGCAGATGGGCGTGTGTTTGCAGGCCATAAAAATAAAATTTTTTTTTAAACAGAGAATAATCCTTCCAGTCAACAATAAAGGCAACGGGGTTTTTTTGGGGTTCAAAGAAACTATTAAGTCTGTTGTTGTCGTTGTTGTTGTTTTCGTTAAAAAGAATTCCCCCTAACAAACAAAAAAAAGAAAAAATAAGATGAAAGAAATTCATTTACCCAAAAGCTTTGAGTACTAAAAAATCGTGCTGAAACTAAATAAAAAAAAATTTTTCATATAAAATTTTCGAAAAAATTTAATAGAAAAATTTTCTATATTTTGTAAACATTGTTCCCCTTTTTTTCTGTTGCTTCAGCTCCCCATCCCACCATGGGGGAATTTCAGGCGCATACCCCGTGATAGATGTGAAATCATTGAACATTTTTCAGTTTCACAAGGAGGGGGTCACTGGTGCGGACTACCCCAAAGGGGGCTTTTAGCACATCCCTAATTTTTTGAGACCACACTGCGCAAAAAAGGAAAATGATGTAAAAAATTATTAAAAGGTGAGAGAATTTAAAAGGGGGTCTCTTTGGCTACAAATTTTTGCAGATGTCTGCCCAACCCCCTTATCCCAGGCGGGGCAGACCTTGAAACCTACCCCCCTTTGGTTGGCCATTTTTATCGTTTTTTTGTTACGAATGACCCCTCCCATGTGTAGGGGTTTGGGGGCATAACCCGGAGGGTGTTTTCTGGCTTGTTGTATTTGTGTGTGTGTGGTGTGTGTGTGTTGTGTGTGTGTGGTGTGGTTTTTTGCGGGTTGTGGTTGTGGTGTTTGTGTTGTGTTGTGTGTGTGTGTGTGTGTGGGGTGTGCTGCTTTTTCCCTTTTCTTTTCCCACCTTCATATTCCCCCGTCCTAGCCGAGGTTTTTATTTTTCCTTGACCGCCGAAAGAAGCTTTTTTATGGGGATTTTTTAAGTGCTCTGAAAAATGCCTTCACCCCCCTACTTGTGTCTTGCCAACATGAATGTTTGTCAAGCGGGATCGTTTATTTTCAACGGTCCCTCAAAGTGGTCCCGGGAAACCGTCTCTTTTCTTCATTTTGAATTTTTTCTGTTTTAAAGAAATTGCTTTTGGGGTCATTTTGTAAGCCCAACCATAATAAACACCCCAGTAAAGTTTCGTAAAAAAATTTGGTAGAGATGGCGCTTTTAAAAATCCCCTTTAGCTCCCATTGCTTTCTTGGCAAATAGCTTTTTTTTTTTTCATTTAAGAACAATATTCTCAACATTTTTGTTTTTAAAAAAAGGCTTTCTGCAAAGCCTACCCTTTAAAAAAGGTGGGGTTGTCAGTTGATTAAATTTTGGAAATTCGACAAAAAGGGCCCACGGGTTTTAAAAGGGTTTACTTGAAATGATGCCCTTGTTGTTAAAGAGTGTGACTAATGTCTGGGTTTTTGTGGGGTTTAAGGACGATCCATTTTTCTTGACCCCCAACTGAAAAATTTTTGTTCAAACTTTTTTGCTCAACTTTTTTCTTTCTTTCTTGGGGCTTTCTTTGATGTTTTGTACATCGGCCGCCCCATCTGCTATTTCAACACTCGAGAAAATTCCGTTTCTTTTAAAGCCCTCAAGGCCTTAGTTTTAAACATTTAAAAAACCGGGGGAAGGGGGGGAAACCCTTGGAAAACCCCATTAAAAATTTTTTGAGGCCAGCCCGTCCATTTTCCAAAAGTTGGATGACGGTTCCCCCCGCTGCACCCAACGTGTAAGTGAATGCTGCATAGTAAAAGAGAAATTCCATGAAAAACAAAAAAACTGGACTTTGTTGTATGCATCTTCCACGTCAATTGAAAACAGCCAGTTTTTTCTTTTTTTCCCTTGGTTTCCCTTCGTATACTTACGGGAAAAAGTGCCCGCTTTTTTCCCATGTACTTTTCCCTTTTCTGTACCCTTCCTTTGATTTGTTTGGGGGTTTTGGGCGTCTTTCAAGTTTCTCTTGCAGTTCTCTTGCTAGGATTTTTTTCCATGAGCTTCCCTTTTAATTTTTTGCTAGTAAAAAATTGCGGTGTCTTTTAACCAATGTTTGTTATCTACTGGTTTGGGTTAAAGCTTTCAGGAAGCTGTGGGTTCCAGTTTTCTGGACAAAATGAATACAAACAAACATTTTAGCTGGGGGCCCCCTGTTTTTTTTCTCTCCGCCCTTTCTTTTTGTCTGTCTGTTTTTAAATGACTGTTTTTCTGTTCTCTCCTCTCTCTGTCTCTCTGTCTCTCCCCCTCTCCTCCTTTTCTTTCTCTCTCTCCCCCTTCTTCTCTCCTCTCTCTCTCCCCTCTATATTTTATATATAAATTTATTTATTATTAAAGTGATGATGAGAGTGCAATAAATAATAAATTCCAAGGATATGACCGAGCCCCAAATTCCACAATTTACAAGCAGCTTGGTGTTCAATAAACTGCAACAATCAGGTTTCGAAATCATATCTGACCGGTTTTTAAAAGTTAGGGGTTTCCCCCCTTTGGGGAGACTGCTCCCTCTTGGAGATATAAGTTACTGGGGGTTTTTTTGAAAGAAATTTATTTTTTTTTTTCCCCCCATTCCCCACCCCAAGCAATATGTTATTTGGGCCCAAAAATTAACTCCCATGCAGATATGAATGCTTGTTTCCCCCAATTTCTTCAATCTAAAAACTAAGAGAAAGTTTGTTTAAATTTGAATAAATAAATTTAAATAATTTTAATATATAAAAATAAAAATATATATTTAAAAATTTTAAAAATATAAATTTTATATATAAATATATATAAAATTATAAAGTTTAAACCACGTGGGGGTTTGGTGTTTAAAAGGGAAACCACTAGGGAACGATTTTCCCTTTGAGGCACCGGGCTAGGGCGGGAGAGTTTCCAAGAGAAACTTAAAGGCCCCGTGTACGGCCCAAAAGGGGGAACCATGCTTAGTGAGCGGAAAATGGGCTTTTGATTTTTTGGAGCAAAACCTTCAACAGTCTTTTTAAAAAACCCCAAGGGGGGTTTAGGCTTTAGGCTACACCCGTTCCTGTAAAAAAAAAAACACACAAAACGAGCAACAAAAACAGTTCGAAGCATTTCATTTCAACGCACCCGGGCCCAACGGGACGTTTCCCAAAACCCGGGAACAAAAATACGGTCCCCAATGAAAGCCCCCTTGAGGAAGCGGGCGCCCCGATGACCAAATCTTTAATTTAAAAATGGTAAAAAACGCATTTGGAAAAGGAATTAAGAACTTTTTTCCCCGTAATCAAAGTTGGCACAAGTAAACCCAAGGAAATAAAGCAAAAAAAGCAACACCCTGGGTTTTGGGGGAAAACTCTTTGGACAAAAAAAAATTTAAAATAAACAAGACATGAGCCCCCTGTTTTAGGCGCCCAGCCAACATCCACCGGACGGCGTAGCTTTATCCTTAAACAGACAAGCAGGCAGTGCACGGAGGAAGGACACCAGTAAACGACGCCCCCTGACAGCAGGGGATTCATAAAACGCCCACACGCCAGGTCACCATAAATCCAGGGGCCCCCCCAAACCAATGACCCCGATGATGGGGGACAAAGAAAACCTTCTACCACCGCTTCAAGACTTTTTTGACAGATTTCCACGCCATGATATTTTTTGATAAAGGGCGATTAAAAGACATATTTGGGAGGATCGGAGGCTTTAAACCCGTCCTTTTTTCCCCCGGGGGTTTAATGGCAAGAGAAGGGGAAAAGATGAACGTTCCGCATTTTCCCCAAATGAACAACAAAAAAAAATTGGTCGTCACTTTTCCACCATAATGTTTTACAAGATAAACATGGAAATAAAAATATCCCCGAATCAGATTTGGAAATCGATCACATCGCGAGGGGGGCCCAAAGGGGTTGGGAGACCCCCAAAGTCGCAAGACAATGGGTGTACCGTGGACAAAATTGGGGGCAGTGCCCCAAACCTCGTGATACCCAAAAGCGAAGAAAAAGCTGAAGAAAAAGAAAGAAAAAAGGGGGACTCCGCCAAGGATACAAAACAAATAAATTGAAGGACCCCACCACAGAGGCCCATTTCCCAAGCTCCCTGAGCAACGGTTTTTCCCGCCCTTTAAATTAAAAAATTTCCCCAAGAGACCCAGTGGGGGAAAAGGAATAAGGATGCCAGGGCAACAGCTGGAAAAAAATCCAATGGTTAAGAATTTCCACTGCGGGAATCCTGGACCCGTGTTTACACGGGAATTGATCAGGGGGGAAAAGAACCCCACCAAAAGGGGAAAAACCACAATGCCCCTCAGACCAAGCACGTACAAACCAAGGAAATAAAAACGAGAAGGACGGGCAGGGGGGACGCGAAAACCCCCAAAAGAAAAAAGGGTTTGGCTGGAAAAGCAGAAATTCCGAAGAAGCTGTAAAACCGCAAGGGACACAGACCCTGCCCCCCAAAATCGAAAAGGGAAGAAACTGGTATTTTTGGGGGACGGGCCCTCTGGACCCCGTAAAGGGCAAAAAAGGCCCCACTTCTGTAAAGGGCGGGGAAAAAGCTTGAAAAGAGGGGCCCGAGCACCAAAATTTCTAAACAAAACCCGACCCACCGACCCCAGTGAGGGGGGGAAAACCCACCCCTTTCCTCTCCCAATCGACACCAAAGGCTTCACGAGGAGGAGAAAAAAAGAACAGCCACAAGACTTTTAAAAGAACAAAAAGCCCCTGGGTTCAAGGGAATAACAGGGGAAAATTTTTAAAAGGGGGTTGGTGACTGAAACCCGCTTTTGGAAAGGCAGTCTCAGACCGGCTTGGAACTCCGGCGTCGCCCCCAGAGGATTGAAAATGGCGAAGTCATCTTTTGTTCGAAAAAAGGCAACCTTCAGAGTGGGGAACAACTGGAGAGGAGTTCCTTTACTGCCCAATCCCAAAGGGAAAGTGCACTCCCGGGGTCATCCTCATCCGATGCCCCGGTAGGGCCATGACCAAAGGGGAAAAACAACAAGTTTTTTTTCCCCCCAAAACGATCCTATGCGGAACAATCTTCACATAAAACAGTAAACGAGAATTGTGGAGAGCACCAATTTACCCCTGGCCATCAACTTTTTTAAAATTTCCCAGTTTTTACATGCCCAACAGAACCATCATTGTGGAAAATCTGAAAACCTACGGCCCCCCCGGGAAAAAGTTGTGTGGCCAAAAGAAAGATTTCCTTTAAAACCCCCCAAAGGCAGATCAGGACGGAAATGACTAAGAGATTTTTTTCGGGTTTGTCCCCAAAGGTAAGGCAAATTGTATCCCCCCCCCTCTCCTCTTTACCTTGAAACCGACGGGTTATTGAAAAAACGCCCCCCAAAGGAAAAGGGAAAAAAGGGAAAACCGAAGGAAACAGCCTCCCCAGATCGGTTTTTCCCCGATGACAATCCCAGTCGTGAAAAGACCAACCCAAGATCTGCGGGTTGCTTTTTGACAAAAACAGAAGGCAGGAAAACAAGGCCTCTTTTCTTTGGCCAAAAAAGACTAAAAACAGGGTCTACCAAAAACCCCCAAAGGGCCCCAACAGACGTTCTCTTGCCCAAAAAACAATTTAAAAGTAGAAAATTTTCACATACCTAGACAGCTCTATCAACAACCCCAATTTTTGGGGTCTCGCCCATGAAACTGACGTGTGTATTGGGAAGGAAAACATCAAAATATAACCACGGGAACAAAGAACCCCCCCACCCAAGAGTTTCCCCCCGGGGAAATCAAACTGAAATTTTTAAAACCCCCAGTGTGATTTCAACGCTGTTTATAGCTTTTAAACCGGAAACCTAAAGACCACCCCGGAGAAGAAACTCGACCTTTTGAAAACTAAGGTCTACTTTAAGATTTTTGGGGCAACTGGCCCCAAAATTTACCCAAAATAAAGATTCAGGGAAAAGTCCAAACAGCTTTCCGGGGACCAACCCCTCGTTGCAGACGGCGCCTCCAGGGGCTGGGTCATGTCTTGAATTACCCTCTTCAAGCCCTTTAAACCCCAGGCCATTAAAGGGGCCCCCAAGCGGGCCCCGAAAAAAGAGGACGACCCCAGGTTTGAGTTTGGGAAGACGTGGAAAGAGCCCTCAGACTCGTTGATAGAGGTGGAGTGACACTCCCAAAGACTGGGGGGGACCGTGCCGGGGGAAAGCAAAATTGACCCCTTATGCGTCGCGGACGGGGGAGCATTAAGTTAAAAAAATTTGGAAGACCCGATGGGTTTTCAAAAACGCGTAGTGGGGTTATGTAATTTTTTTTTTTGCTTTTTTTGGCGACCCAAGATTTTTTCTTTTTTTACTCTTTTCGTGTTTCCTGTTTATGCATGGAGAAGTTATCATTTTAAGTGGTTTAAATGTTAGTTTTTTACCTTTTTTTAAAATATTTCAAATTGTTTAAATGTAGTTGTGTGTGCTTGTTTTAAACCTTTACTTAAGCCAAGTTTTTGGGATATCGCACTTATGCTTCTAAATGTTTATTGATCGCCGTCTTTTTGCCCTCTGTGTTTCAGTGGCACCAGTTCCCAAAAAAGCTTTAAAGCCATAAGATGCAGCAGTATTAGTTTTTTTTTCCCTCTCTTTTCTCTCTCTATCTCTCCCCCTCTCTCAATCTCTTTTCTCCCCCTCCTCTTTTCTCCTCTCTCTCTCTCTCTCTGCGGTGTGTTTGTGGGGAAAGGGGGAGGGGGGGGGGTTTGGGACTATGCTTTTGCCTTTAAAAGGGTTTTGAGGGGGTCGGGGGGGGAGGGGTAAAAAAAACCATCCCCATCTTTTTTAGTTTTTTTACTTTCACTTTTACTATGGCTTTTTTCCCAGGGGGGCTGTGAAAATACAAAAAAATGAGCAGACAGAGCCTTTTTCTACGGGGTTTTGTCAGTAAAAAACAATGCATGGGTACGCCCGTGAACTAGTAAAGGGTTTCCATGACTGTCCATAAAAACCATGGGGGATATACTGATAATACAAAAGCTAAAAACCCAAGACTATTTGTGAAGATATCAGGCTGAAAGTAACTGAAGTCTACAAACTGGAAAATGAAAGGTGACTTAAGGGGGCCAATCAAGCTGATGGGTTTATATTTTGGATTTCTAAGAACTGTGCATACGCTATGACTCTCAAAGGGGGACTTTTGGGGGTTGATGGGAAATATACGGGATGTCAACGAACTGGTAAAAAAAGTATGACTCTCTAAAAGGGGGAAATTAAAAGCTGATAGAATAAACTGCAAACAAACTGGTACATTTTGCAAACCTCTATAGAGGACACTTACTGATAAAACATACAAATGTCTACAAAATGGTCCAAAAAGTATACTCCAAAGGGGAAATTTTTAGCTGATAGAATATACGTGTTTTACGAATGGAAACATAGGGGTAAATCTCAAAGGCAATATTGGGGCTAAAAGGGAATTAAACGAAGTCCTGGCCCCGATTTTTTGAATTTCCTTTGACACCAAGGGGGTTTAGAATATCCGAATTCTACGAACGGGCCCGTTTGTGCAGGTCTGGATGGGAAATTACCCCGAAAAAACGGGTTGGGGAAAATCTTGCCACTGCACTTGCGACATTAAACCAAAAAAAATTTCCCCCACCTGTCCTAAATTGGGATAAACCAAAAATTTGGAACTTGGGTTTAAAATATTTTTAAATAAAATATAAATAATATAAAATAAATATAAATATAAATTTTTTATACCAAAAAAAAAATGGGGGTTTTTTAAAATGAAGGGGGAAAAAAACCTCAAGTTTGTTTAAACCTAAAAGCGCTCCCCCTCATTTATAAAATTAAAATTTTTGGGAAACGCCCCCGGGTTTGGTTTTTTTTTTTTTTTTTTTTTTTTTTTGTGGCTTTCATTTAAACAAAACAATGGAGCCCCTAAGGGGGTGTTTTTTTTTTTTTTTTTTTTTTCCCAAAGGGCCCAAAACCCAAACCTTTTCTTTTTTTGGTGCTTCACTTTTCCCCTCTTAAATTGCCAAAAAAAAAAAAGCGAAAAAAAAAAAACCCAATTTTCCCAACTAAGGGTGTTTTTTTTTTTTTTTTTTTTTTTTTTTTTCTTTTTTCTTTCTTCTTCTAAACCCCCGCCTTTTAACACCCCAAAGATATTCGGTTTTCTCTTAAAAAATGTACACAGTGGTGCAGTTTTTAGGGGTTTTAGCATTTGTACAAAGGTCTGGGTTTGTTGATGTTCTAATTGTGGGGGAACTGGCACACTCCCCTTTTGATCACTTTTTTCCCCCTTAAAAAAGGAAACAGCAAAATTTTAAAACAAAAAAACAAAATATAACCCTTTTCCCGGTTTTTCATTTTTTTTTTAACACACAACACAAAACGACCACCCACCCCCCACACAAAACACACACCAAACACACCCCACCACACACACACACACACCCCAAAACACACTCTCTCCCTCTCTCTCCTCTCTTCTCTCTCCCCTCTCTCTCCCCACCCCCCCCCGCCTCCCTCCCCCCCCCCCTTCTCTCTCCCCCTTTCCCCCCTCCCCCCCCCCACCTCTCAAAAAATTTAACCGGTAGTTAAATGTTGAATGCACAGTACCAGAGCAAAATTTGAGCAAAGAAAACCAAATTTTTCGTATGTACACCCCCCCTGAAAGGATTTTTAAAAAGTCCAGCTGCCCGTCTTTCTCTCCATCCCTCTACCCAAGACCGTAGCACTCCCACGCCCCCCGCCCCCCGCCACCCCCCCACCCCCCCGAACCCCCCCCGAACCCACCCACCCCCACTCTCCCCCCCCCCCAAATCCCCCCACACCACACATGACACCCGCACGCACGCAGGGCACACATCACAACAGGGGAAAAAATAAAACCGAAAGAAAAGAGAGAGAGAGAGAGAGAGAGAAAGAGAAGGGCCCGAGGGAGGAAGGGGGAAACAGACAGAAAAAAAACAAAATAAAGGGCCCGGGTCACCCGACTATGGACGAGAACGGCGTCTTTTAAATAAATTTAGCTGTTATTTTCCCTTGAATGGTTGCTTTAAATAGTATTTTCTTCCAAATTTAATTTTTGGGTCAAAAATTTTTAAATCAAAAGACAGTGTTTTTGTTTTCCGCTAAAAAAAACTTATCCACTTTTTTCCCCAACAAATTTTATGTTTAAAACTAAAAAAAATTTTTTTTTGGCCTCAGTTCCTTTTTAAAAACCCCAAAATTAAACATCCAAACCCCCAAAAAATTTACTTTTTTTTCCCCAATTTCAACCCAATAAAAGTATTCAATTTTTTTCCAAAATAGGCTCGCTTTTGGGGGAAACCCAAAAAAGAAATGCCCCAAATGAATTTAAAACTTATCATTAAAAGCAACCCACATTTTGTTAGATTCTGTTATTTTCCCTTTTTTTCAAAAAATGAAAATTTGTGGGATGATTTTGGTTTTTTTTCCCATTGTATTCGGTAACCGAACTTTTTTTTGAAATTTTTCCCTGGGCCCAAGACCCCAAAACTGTGTTTGAGAAAAAAATTAAATTTTCTTTGCCAGACTTCAAGCGGGGGTTTTTAATTTTTGATTTCACCCTCCCGCTTTTAAAAAAGTTTTAAATTTTTTCTTTTTTTTTACATTAAACTCATTTCCCAAAACGGGTTCCCCCTGGATTTTTTCAGACTAAAATTTCGCCACGTTGAACCCCAGAACCCATTGTTTTGGGGAGTTGCGTTGAAAAACAGCGTTGAAATTTCAAAAATTACTTTTGCTTTTTTTTTATCAAATTACATTTGAAACTTTTTCAAAACCAAGAGTCTTTTTTTCATGTGCATGCACAATTTTTTGGAACACATTCAAATCCATTTTCGAACCAATTTTAAAAAATAAAAAACCCTTTGCCTTAAATTGTACAAAAATGTTTTGAAAAAACATTTGACAATAAACCCGTTTTGGCTAAATCCCCCCAATTTTAAATTTCTTTTTTATTTCTAGAAAAGTAATAATGACATCTTTCCAAAATTCTTTTCCTATTTCACCACTTTTGGGAGCTGCTTTGATCTGCAGTTTACCCTGAAAAATTTTTTTTTTTTGGGTACAATTTTCCCCCAAATGCCATTTGGGTAAAAGGGTTTTCCCAGTTTTCGTTATAGCCAAAAACAGTTTCCACCCCAATTGTAAAAACAAACTTTTTTAAAAATTTCAAAACATATTAATCATTTTAAGTCCCCTTCCCCCCCTTTTACCCCCTTTTTCCCAAATTTTTTTTCTTTTCCCCTTTTGGGAAAGTTTACGGTTGCAAATTTTTCCCTTTCCCAAAAAAAACTTAAACAACAGTGTTTTTTCCCCTGCTAAAAATTTATTTCCGGGAAATCCCTTTATACTTTGCATAACAAATGCCCAACTGGCAACATATAAAATTTACAAATAACAATTTTCCATGAAAAAGAGATCCCTTCTACTCCACTTTTTTTATAAAAATTAGGATTCTTTTAACTCTACTTTTCAATTATCTTTCAAAATTTTTCCATTGTTTTTTTTTGGGAAAAAAAAATTCCCGGGTTTTTTAAATTTTATCAACGATGGGAAAGGCAAATTTTTTTTCCTTTTTCCCGCCTTTACCAACTCGTTTTAAACTTTTGTTTTATGTAAATTCATTTTTTAAGCCCCGGAAAATTTTTTCAAACGAAATATGTTTTTTAAAAAAATTATCATACCCTCTTTTTTTAAAAAAAATTGTTGTGCATCAGCTAATTGCTTTATTTTCAAAACGGGTTTTTCCCATTTTTTTTTGGGGTGCCCTGATACCTGAATAGGGACTGTTTTTTAATCTTTATTGCCAAAATCCTCCCGCTAAAATAAAGGCCAGGGGAGAAAAAAGGGCACCCTTTCCCCAAATTTCCCACAGTTAAATAAAAAGCCCAGGATCCATTTCCAAAACCAAATTGGGTTAAAAATTTGCCAAAACTTTGAAAAAAATTTGCTGGTTTTTAAAAACGGGGAAAAATCCCAAGGTTCTGAAAAAAAAAGGAATTGACAAAACCCCCCCAAACCCCCCTCCCTTTTTAAAAAGCAAGGGGCCCAGAGAATTTTTTTAATTTAAATGGAAATTTCCCCCGGAAAGCTTTGGGAAAAATTTTAAAAATCAAAAAAGAAGCCCACGGGTTTAAAAATTTTTTTCCTGATTTTTCCCCGTTTTTTTATTTTTTAAATAAAATTTTTTTAAACCCGCCTTTTCCCAGCTTTTGTCCCTTTACACCAACATTTTTTTTTTGCTTTTTTTGTTTTTCCCTTAGAAACCCAAAACCCTGATCCTTCGGGTTTAATTTTTTTAATTTCGGAAAAATTTTTCCACCTTCCTTAAAATTCTCCCCCGTGGGGTTTTTTTTTAAAGTATTTTTTTTTTAATTTTCGGGGTTGTTTGTTTTTTTGGGTAAATTAAGGTCGCCAAGGGGTTTTTTTTTTTAAAACCTTTTAATCCAAAAAAATTCCTATTTTTTAAAAAATTTTCCCCCTTTTTTGTGAAAAGGTAAAAATTGTTTTTTTTAAAACCTCCCCCCTTAAAAATGGGTAAAAGGGACCCCTTTCCTCTTAATTAAAAGGGGAATCCAATTAAAACGGGAATAAATTAAAAAATTTTTGGAACGACCAAAACCCCAATTGGCCCAAAGCCCCCCGCATTTTAATTAAAAAATTCGGGTGGTTTTAATTTTCCCAACCCCCCGCCCCCTTCCCCGGAAACCCCCGGAAAAAAAAAAAACCCCCAAATTTTTTCCCATCTTTTCTTAAAAGGAAGGCCCCTTTTTTCCTTTTTTCCGTTTTTTTTTTTGGGATTTTTTTTTGTTTTTTTTACTTGGCACCCTTAAAACCAAATTTAATTTGGGCCAGAAAAAATTTTTTCTTCCCCTTCCAAAAAAATCTGGCCAAATTTGCCCCTCTTTTTTTTTCCCTAAAAAAAAAAAAAACTTTTTTTCTTAAAAACCCCCTTTGGCCTTTTTAAAAAAATAAAAAAAAGAAAAAGATTTGTTTAAACCTTAAAATTAAAAAATAAAAAAAGGCGTTTTAAAAATAAAACAAAAAAATTAAAACCACCCCCCTTTGTTTTTCCGGGGAAAAAAAAATTTTTAAAATTTTTTTGGCTAAGTTTTAAAAAAAAATAATTTAAAATCTGAGTTGAAAAACCCCCCCAAAGTGGAAAATTAAAAAAGTTTTTCTCCTAAAAAGGATTTTTCCCTTTAAAATTGCCAAAAAAAATTTTTTTTTTGGAATTTCCTTTTCCCCCCAAAAACTTCTTCAAATTCCAAAAATTTTAAAAAATTCTAAGGTTCTTCTAATTGTTTCCGCCCTTTTGGGTTTTTCCCCAATTTCTGTTAATTAATTTCTAGTTTTGGGTTTTAAAAAAGTCAAAAGGGAAAAAAATTTTGGTTCTTTGGAAAAAGGTTGGTAAAAAAAAAAAAAAAATTTTGGGGGGTCCCAAATCTATAATTTTCCCTTCCCCCTTTTCCTTTGGTTTTGCCTGTAGGCGGCCTCTGAAAAAAGGGCCTTGCAAAGTTTCTTTTTTTTTTCCCTTTAAAAAAAAAAAGGAAAAAACCCATTTTTAAAAAATTTCAAAAAGAAAAAACAAGTTTCCCCGAAAATATCCTTAAATTTTTCTTTTTTAAAAACCCTCCCAAAAAATTTTTTTTAAACACTGTTTTAAAAACCCAAAAAGGAAATCGTTTCTCTAAACCCAAAAACCAATTTAAAAAAGTTTTCAAACCTTCACCCTTCAAAAAAGGGGAAAATAAAAACCAAAAAATTTTAAAAATTTTTAAATTTAAACCCAGAAAATTTTTTGGAACAAATTTGGGGAAAAAAATTTTGGGGCCCCCATAACCAAAAACCTTTCAAAAAAGCAATTAAAAGGGCCGGAAAATTTCCCCTGATATTATGAAACCCCCCACCTAGCATCCTGAACTAAAAGAAATGAAAACAATTCCCGGCAAAAAGGGAAATTTTTTGTCAATGCCCCATTTCCGGCACGCCCCCCCGGGGAAACGCCCCCCAAAAAAAAAAAAAAAACCGGCGCCACTTTCTACACGCACAGAAACCACACGCCCACACCCACGGGATATAACACCGGTGGGGGTGCCCAAATTGTATTGTAACCCTGGGAGAAACCTTTTTTAATTTTAAAAAAGCCCGTAATTTTAACCTCTTCATTTTAAAAACCTATTTTTAAAATGGTATGCGTCCCACTGGGTTTACACTTTTTACGTCCTGAAATGGTTTTTTAAAAACCCGAATTTTTTTATTTTAAATTAATTTAAAATATTTATATAAGAATTTATTTAAAATCCAACAAAAATTTTTTTAAATCCAACCCCTGGGATTTTAAACCAATAAAGTAAAAAAAGGTTTTTTTTAAAAACCCAAAAAAAGTAAAAAAAAGGGTTTTAAAAATAAAAAAATTCCCCCCTTTTTAAAAAAAAAATTTTTAAAAAAATAAAAAAATATAAATTATTTAAAAACCAATAAACCTTTTCCCCAAAAAAATAAATAAAAAATAAATAAAAATATTATAAAGGGGAAAAAAATTTTATAAAAAGGCCAAAAGTCCCCTTTTAACAAAAAAAGGTTTTTAAAAAACCATGCCCCTTTAAAAAGCCAAAAAAAAAAGGGAACTTTTTTCCCCTTGGTTTAATTTTGGTGAACCCAAACAGCTAAAGGGAAACCCAAAAACCCCTTTTTCAAAATTTTTTTAAAAATTATTAAAAAGTTAAAAATTCAAAAAGGGTTTTTTAAAGGGAGAAATCCAAATTGTTTCCGTAAGGTTTTTTTGCTTTTTTTCCTTTTTTGTTAAACGTTTAAAAAAAGGAAAATTTCCAAGTTTCCAAAGGTTGGAAAACTCAGTGGGGGGAACCTTCAAAAAAGGAAAAAAATCCTTTTTTGGGGGTTCCCAAAAAAAACATTGGGGAAAGGCCTAATAAAATTAAAAAAAAAAAAACAAATTGAAAAAAAAAAAAAACCCCCGACAAATGCCTCTGAAAAAAAAAAAAAAGTTTTTTATGCTGGGGTTTTAAACCCAAAATGTAAAAAGGGGAAAAAACAAAATTTACAACCCCAAAGAAGCCCCTTTTGGTTAAACCCCAAAAAAACCCCTAAGGGAAAAAAGTCCCATTTAAAAAAAAGGAAAAAAAAAAAAGAAACCAATTCTTTCCCCAAAAGTTTTAAAAAAAAAAAAATAAAACTTTTTTTCAAAAAACCCCTTTTTTGCCCTTTTGCCCGTTTGTTCCCCCAAATTGGTTTTGGCTTAAAAAAAAAAAAAATTTTTGTTAATTGGGGCCTTTTAAAAGGTTTAAAAAAAAAAACAAAAAAAATTATTGCCAAAGGGGCCCCCCCCGGAAACCAAAAGTGAAAAAAAAAAATCGTTCCCTGTAACCCCCCCCCCCAGGTAACCCCAAAAACTCCGAAAAACCAAAAAACCTTTCCCGGCCCCCCTTTTTTGAAATTTTAGGAAAAAAAAAACCCCCCCCTTTTGTTTGGAAACCCCAAAAAAAAAAAAAAAAGGGGGGCCAAAGGGGGAAAAAAAATCAAAAAAAAAAAAAATTTTGGGCCCGTTTTTCCCTTTTGGAAAAACCCACGGGAAACTGGGGTTTTTTTAATTTCTGCCCAAGGCCCAAAATTTTAAGGGAAACGGGGCAAAACCCTTTGAAAGGTTAACAACCCTCCGTTTCCAAAAAAAAAGTGGAAATTTTTTTTGTTTTTTTGTGTTTTTTAAAAAAAGGTTGGTTTTTTTGAAGGTGTGGGTTTTTTGTTTTTGTTTTGGGTTTTTTGCCGGGGGTTGTTTGTTTTTAAAACGGGGGCCGGCATTGCGTTGCGTTTGCCCGGATTTCCGTTTGGGGGGGGTGGGTGGAAAAGGAAAGTTTTTGTTTTGGGGGGTGGGTTGGAAAGGGGGTGTGTGTGGGGTTTGGGGGTGTGTGTGTGGGTGTGGCGGGGTTATGGGGGGGGGTATTTTTGGTGGTTTGTTTTGGTGTTTGGGTGTGTGTGGTTTGTGGTTTTTGGGTTTGGGGGGTGGTTTTTGTGGTGGGGAATTTTTTGTTTGTTTTTGGGGTGTGGGGTTTGTGTGGGGAGGGGGGGTTTTTGTGTGTGTGTGTTTGTGGGGGTGTGTGCGTGATGACGTCTGTGCCTATGTGTTTTGTGTTTCGTGCGCGCGCGGGGGTGGGGCGCGCGCGCGGCCCCCTGTGTGTGTGGTGTGTTTGGGGGTGTGTGGTGTTGTGTGTGTGTTGGGGTTGGCCCCGGGCCCCGCCACCCCGAGTGTGGTCATGCATATATACGTGGTGTGGTGTGTGTGTGTGGTGTGTGGGGTTTTTGCATGCATATAAAAATTTTGTGTGTGGTGTGTGTGTGTGGGGTGTGTGTGTGTGTGTGTTTGGGTATGTAAGGGGTGTTTTTTGTGTGTGGTGCTTTCGCACGTTTCGTATACGTGCGTTATGCATGGGGTGCATGCGCGCCGCATGTGTGTGTTTTGTGTGTGTGTGGGTGGGGGTTTTGCGGGGTCCCTTTTGCGTGGGTGCCCTTTCGTCGTGCATAAGGCGTGCACCATATAAGTTTCGCGTTTTGTGGCGTCCCTGCGTTTTGCGTTGTATGGGATTTTGGGGGGTGTGTGTTGTGTGTTGTTTTTGTGTGTGGGGGTTTGTGTGTGTGTGAGTGTGGTTTTGATGAGAAAAAACGAGAGTTTGGTGTGGGGCAGGGATGGCCTCTAGGGGGGAAAGGGCTCCCGAAAGTTTTTTCTATTAAAGTTATAGATTTGTTGAAATTAAATTTTTCCCCCCAACCCCCCTCTCTTTTAGCGTGGAAAAGGGGCAAATTTCCCCCCTACCTTTTCTCATTGAAAAAGATTTTTTAGGTTTTTCAGGACTAATGAAAGGGCCCCACCTGGGTCGGGGAAAAAATTCCCCTTTGGTGTTGCACTTAAAAGGGGCTAGTAGGCGAGTGACGGAGAAATTTTTAGGGAAGAGGGTTTAAAAATGAAATTTAAATTTTTTGGGAAAAAAACAGAACTTTTTCCCCGTTTTGTGTTCTTTCAAAACACCCAAATTTATTTTTAAGAAACAAGGAAAAAAATTTTCAAATCCAAAAACGCAGTCAAAACAATCTTTGTTTGGGCTGCCCTTTTCCCATGTTAAAATCATCCCTAAACAGAGGGGGTGTTTTTTGATTAACTGGTTTGGGTCCCCCTTTGGGTTCCCTTTGCTACTTCTTTCTTTGTATTAGCTGGTATAAAAAGGTTGGGGGTGGGAAACCCCCTGGCGTTGGTGATTGCCCCCCCCTTTACTTTAGGCCGGGTGATCTGTTTTAACTTCACGGCCAAGTAGTAGCGTAAAAAACTTTATCCTGAGCTTGGGTAGTAAACATAAGAGCAGGGGTCCGGAATTTTCACAAGACAAGGCCCCGTTTGGGATTTTGTTTGGGGAAAAATCTCTTGATCCTTTCCCTTTCATTATCCCCCCCTTTCAGAAAAATTGGGAGTCCTCCCACGAAGGATTTTATTATCAAAAAATTTTCTCTGCCATTCCCCCAGTATCCACATTAAATTCTTCATCAATTTGAGTGGGTTTTAACAAATGGTATAGAAAAGGATAAAATGCTTAAAAGGGTAACAACTTACACTTTAATTTTTAAACTCAGCTAAAGTAACTTTGGGAAAACAATTAAAAAAAGAATCCCCTTTTTTTTAGGGTTCCCCCTTCAAAAAAACCTAAAACAAAACAATCAACATATTCATCCCCACCCTTTTAAAAAGTTCACAGTACAACCTATGTTTTTCTGCAGAAAGGGGACAACTGGATTTTTTTAAAAACAAAAGTATTGAATAAAGGCAAAAAATTATATTTATGACATAAAAAATTTAAAAAAATTTTAAAAGTTTTTACCAAATGTTTCAAACAAAAGTTTCATTGTTTTTAAAAATGGGCAATTTCAAGAAAACAATTTGTAGGCTCATGACTTTAGAAAATTTAAAAATTTAAACCAAAGTGTAGGCCAAGACTTAGAAACCCTTTAAATTTTAAATTGCAATTTCTTCGGGTTTCTCAGGAAACCTGACACAGGAATTTAGAGTAGGGGAGGGGAACTTTTCCCTTCGACATAAAACCAGTATTTACCCGGGTTTGGTTTATCCAAACTTACAGCCGTTGGGGAGCAGGGGAAGGGTTGAACCCCTTTTTTTCTCCCCTTTCCCTGGTAAAACTCACAAAAAGGGCCTGATGCCCGCTGATTGGGCAGGGTGTCAGAGAAAAAATGGCATCCCAAATATTAACAAGGGGGTGGGGAAAAAACGGAAAAGGGACAGCCTCCCCCCACCCGCCCAAAGTTTAGGAAAAGTGCAGAAAAAATTTGAAGAAGACAGGTTCCCTTTAAAAGTTTGGGGGTAAACTTTTGCCAGATGCGAATGAACAAAGTCTTTTTTGCCGACATTTTGAAAACCCGGGGGGCAGCACTCTCTGAAGAGAGGGGGGGGTATCCTTGCTGCACAATCAGATTAGGGAAAGAAGGGCCATCACATGCTTGACAACTTTCCCCAAAATTCCGGGCAAAATTCTCCGTCCTATTGTCCCTTGGGGTTTACTTTAAAGGTAAACCTGACAAACCCAAAGGAAGAGTTTGAGAGGAGAAGGGGTTCCGGGGGGGGTGTGACTGAAAGTTTACGTAGAAATGAAAACAAAGGAAAAGAGGAGAAGGGGAAAAAGGGGAGAACAAAGGAAGGGTGGGAGGGGGGGGGGGGTTTTTAGAGGTGGGCTGGCTGTCCTTTTTCCCTGTCCCCGGTGTGGTGGTGTGTGTTGTTGTGTGTGTTTAAAATTTTTCAAAACTATGACAACGGGGTTTTAGTGTGCAATTTATGAATGTGTGGTATTTTTGGTGTGTGTGTGGGTGTGTGTGGTGTGTTTTGTTTGTGGGTGTGGGGTGTGTGGGGTGTGTGCGTTTAGTAAAGGGAGTTTAATATTTGACCCATAAGCGGGAGTGTGTTTTCCCGGGGGCCAGGGGTTTCCATACGCGGGGGGCCAGCAACCCCAGTCTGGGGGGCCAAATTCTTAATCCCTTTTTTTTTACCTAGTCCAAAGGACCCCGTTGAGTATGTTTTTACGAGGGGTCCCTACATAGGGCCCTTTTTGGTGTCCCTGGGAGGCATAAAAATGTCGGGAAAAACTGACGCAAAACTGCTCCCCTTTTTTGCCCGTGCTGCAAGCGCATGCTAGTCCGCGGAGGGGCTGAAAGCGGAGGTTTGGGAAGCACATTTTAAAAACTTCGCCCCAAAAACAAAACGCATCATAAACCCAACCCTTGAAAACACAAACACAAAGCACGAAAACCAGAAAAAGACATCTTTTCAGAAGAAAAAAGGGGGGGGGGGGGTGGGGTGGGGGGTAACAGGGTTTGGTTTGGGGTTGGGGAGCGGGGTGAACCCGAGTGGGGGCACTGGAAAACCTGGTCCCAAAAAGGCAATGAAAGTGGATTCCCCTGGTTTTTGATGGAAAGAACCGGGGCCCCGGTATCCGGAACCCTAAACAAAAGTTATTTTTGGAGTCCATGGTTTTTTGATGAGACAAAAAATGTTTTCTGAAACCTGGTCCAAAAAAATATAAAAAAAGTAATTCCAAAGGTTTTGGTTTAAAAAAAAATTTTTGTGGAATTCTTTGGGCCCCAAAAAGACAGTTGTTGTGGTTTCCTGGTTTTTGATGAACAAAGAGCCCCTGGGAAACGTGGGCCCTTTAACAGAAAAAATGGAAGGACTCCATGATTTCGCACAGTCACGTGGGCCCCATGATTTAAAACTTTAGTAGGGGGCCCGAGCTAGTTTTCAAGGGGAAAATGACTATGTCCAATATATGTCTTCTTTTAGTCTGTATGCCTAAGATTTGTATGTTTTTTTGTTTGGGCTAGTGTTTTTGTTTTGTTAATGTAAGAAAGACATAAAGTTTTTTTTTTTTTTTTTTTTTTTTTTTTTTGTCCCACCTCTGGGGAAACCCCAAGGGTTTTGGCACCCACGCCGCCAATTCCCATAACCCCCCCCCCACAGCCATAGCCCCGGGTGGCCCCCCCCAGCCCCGGCACCAGCAACCACAGGGGGGCAGTCAATGTTTAAGTCGTTTAAGAGGCAAACCCCCGGAGGAACACTGCCCCCGCTGCCGAGTACTTCGGTGGTGTTTTATGGCGCCTGTTTTTGATCTGACATACGCCGGGCACCACCCACTTTAAACCCCCAAATGAAGAAAATAATTGCTTTGTCGCGGAGCCCGGCCCTGAAGTGGTTTTTTTCCCCCGGAGGGCCCCCACGTCCGTCCAACCCACAGCCCCCCCTGTAAACATATGTATTTTTTGATTCAAATATGTTCGTATGTAAAATTTTTAGTATGGATGAAAGGGATTGGGGGGATGATTGGGGGATGGGTGGATGGGGTATGTAAGAGGCAATTTTCAAGTGTTTATGGGATACACGACACATCCCCATTTTGGGGTCGAACAAAGTATGTGGATCCCGTCCACGAAGGAGGTGAAAGTGAAAGCTGCAGCTGGGGGCCGTTTTTCCCCAGGCGGCCCACAAAGGGTTAAACCCCCTTTGGGGAAGTTGGTCAAGGGGTTAAATACGTCTTCACCACTGGATAAAACCAGATTTGACTGTGGGGCCACTGAGGACAATACTTTTCGTTTCAATTACGTGGGACAGCACGGGCGTTTTTAAAACCTACTTAATTTGGGTTAAAAGATTGTCCAAAAAAAACCAAGTTTTTTTTGTTTTGTTTGTTTTCTTTGCACGTTATACACACCCCCCCCCACACACCGCCGCACGCACCCCCGCCGGGACGGGACGCACGCACGCACGCACGCCAAAGCACGCAAAGCACGCACCCGCACCAAAAACACCCACACAAAAACCCCCAAAACACCAACCCCACCCACAACACACACACACCCCACCCCACACTCTCGTATGCACTTTATTTGTTGCCCTCCTCTCTCTCTCTTTTCCCTCTCTCCTCTCCCATCCCAATATTCCCCTAAGGATCCTGCAATACCTCTTGTTTATTTGGGCTCTCCCCCTCCATCCTGTAAAATTCCTAAAAACACTGCAATTTCATCTCTTTCCCTTTGGGGTCTCTCTCTTTTCCAACCCGTATTATTCCAAAAAAAAACACAAAAATACATCCCGTTCCCTTGGGGCCCTTTTCTTTTCCCTCCTGTATTTTCCCAAAGGCAAAACCGATTCATCTCGTTCCATTGGGGTTTTTTTTCTTCTTCCCCCTTTTTCCGAATTTTTTCCTAAAAAAACCTACAATACATCTTGTTCCCTTGGGCTCCTCTCTTTTCCCTCCTTTATTAAATTTCCCAATGGGGACACAGCAATTTCATCTCTGTTCCATTGAGCTTTTCTCTTTCCCACCCTTTTAAATTTTTTAAAGGCACACAACATTTTTCTCTCTGTTCCCTGGGGTTCTCTTTCTTGCCCCTCCTATGTTTTTTCCCAACGACCCCCACAAAAACGTAGCTCCGTTCCATTTCCCTCTCTGTTCCCCATTTAACTTGTCATTATTTTTAATGAACACTACACTATATTTTTTATTCCCTTAGGTCATCTAAATAGGGCCTTGGGCAGAATTTACTGACGCAATAATTTTATGATTTTTTTTTATTGCCTGGGACAGAATTGGAGGGTACCCTTAAAAACCTTTACCCTCAACAAAATTTTAAACCTTCCATGCCGTACCCGAAGAACCCCTTTCCCTTGCTGACTTTAAAGGGGAAATATGTCACTTCCCAAAAAAACCCATTGCTGTCATTGCGGGAAAAAAAGGGGAAATTTACCCGTTTTTTGGCATTGGGGGGCCCCAACCCCCATGACGGAAAAGCTCCTGCCCTTTTGGGCCAAACCCGGGGGGGGAATTTTCCCGCAACGGGGGGGCCAGACCGAATCAAGTCTATGTTTCCTCATCCCGGCTTCAGAAAATTAAAACGCAAATCCCGCCTCACCGGGGGGAAAAAAACTACAACCCTGGAAAGAGGGGGGCCTTTTGGGGGTTTTGAATTAGTTCCCGTAAAGAACAGGGCCCTTCCAAGGGTGAATTAGTTCTGTAACTTAAAAAGCCCCCTTCCCAAGGGTTTGAATTAGGGTTTCCCTAAATTAACAGCTCCTTCCAAAAATAAAAAATTTTTTTTTTGTAACGAAAAGCCCATTTCCCAAGGGTAGAATTTGTTCTGTAAATGAACCCCCATTTTCCCAAAGGTAGAATTAGTTTTTGTAACTGAAAAAAGCCCCTTTCCAAAGGCTAGAATTATTCTGTAAAAAGAACAGGCCCCTTTCCAAAGGGTAGAAAATTGCTGTAATGAACAACCCCTTCCCAAAGGGTAGAATTTTGTTCTTTAAAAAGAACAGGGCCCCTTCCAAAGGGTAAAAATTAGTTCTGTAATTAAAAACCCCTTCCCCAAGGGGGTAAAAAGAAGGTTTTCCTTTAAAAAAGAACAGCCCCTTCCAAGGATGAATTAGTTCTGTAATTTAACAAGGGGCCCCTTCCCAAGGGTGAAAAAGTTCTGTGACCCTTAAAAAGCCCTTCCCCAAGGAAAGAATTAATTTCCCGTAATGAACAGCCCCTTTCCAAGGGTAAATTTGTTTCTGTAACTGAACTGCCCCTTCCCAAAGGGTTGAAAATTTGTTCCCGTAACTGAAAAGCCCAATTCCAAATTGAATTAGTTACCTGGGAAAAGAACAGCCCATTTTCCCCGGGAAAAATTGGGGTTTTCCCCGTAAAATGAAAAACCATTCCCAAGGGTATAAAAATTTGGTTTTGTAAAGAACAGCCCCTTCCAAGGAAAAGAATTAGTTCTCCGTAACGAACCCCCCTTCCAAGGATAGAATTAAATTCTGTAACTGAAACCTATTTCCCAAGGGTGAATTAGTTTTCCGTAACTGAAAACAGCCCATTCCAAGGTAGAATTTGTTCTAAACTGAACAGCCCATTCCAAGGATAGGGTTTGGTTTTTGTAAAAGGGAAAAAGCCCTTTCCCAAAGGGTAGAATTTAAGTTCCCGTAACTGAACAGCCCCTTCCAAGGGTTTGAATTAGTTTTTGTAACTTACCGCCCCCCAACCCAGAAATTTGTTTTTGTAATGAACAGCCCATTCCAAGGATAAAATTAGTTTTTGTAACTTAACAGCCCATTCCCAAAGGGTTTGAATTAGTTCTTTTTCTGAAAACCCATTCCAAGGCAAAAATTTTTCTTTATTTAACAGCCCCTTCCAAGGGGAATTTTTTCGTAACTGAAAAGCCATTCCCAAAGGGAAAAATTATTTCCCGTAAATGAAACAAACCCATTCCCAAAGGGTAGAAAATTTGTTTCCTTTAATGAACAGGGCCCCTTTTCCCCCGGGTAGAAAAAATTTTTTTTAACTTAACAAAACCCAAATTTCCCAAGGGGAATTTGTTTTGTAACTTAAAAACCCCAAACCAAAAGGGTAGAATTTTGGCTCCTGTATCTTAAAAAGGGGCCCTTACAAGGGAAAAGGGGTTTTCCTTAACCCTTTGCCCGGCTATTCAAAGTTTAGGGAAATGGGTTTTTCTGAAAACCCAAAGGGGTACTCCCCGGTTTAATTGGTTTCTTGTACCTTAGCAGGGCCTTCCCAAGGTTTTCATTTTGGGTTTTCCGTAAGTAACCGGGCCTTAAAAATTAGAATTGGGGTTTTCCCCGTAAATTTGATACTAATTTCCCAAAGTTTAAAATGTTTCCCTGTAAAATTAGCGGGCCCTTTTAAAGGTCAGTTGTTTCTTCATTTTTGGGCTTAGTAAGCCCTTCCAAGGCAAAAAATAAAATTTTTCTTAAAGAGCGGGCCCTTTCAAGGGTTTTTAAAAAGGGTTTTCCTGTGACTTAGTGGGGCCCTTTCCGGGCCTTCACAACACACTCACCCATGCATCCACCCACCAAAACTTTCCATCCACCCGTTTTTTAAAACCCCCCCCCGATCATTAACCCCTCCCCTCCCTCTATTTTACCAACCCTTTTTCCCCCCATCACTCCCCTTTTTCCAAAATTTCCCTGGGCACATCCTCATCGGTGACCTCCTCGCATGAAAAATCATTCAGTCATGTTAAAAGACTGACTCAAAAGCAATTTTCACAAAATGCAGTCGGTCTGTATTCAAAACGTACAAAGTAATACAAAAGAATAAAAAGTTTTTCTTAAAAAACAAAAAGATAAGCTGATTTTTCTTTACTTCATTCCACCCCAACCCCCCTTTTTTAAAAAAAAAAAAAACCCAAAAACCAACCCAAATGGGGAGGATGATGGGGATGCAAGGGAGAACATTTGAGAGGACAACAAGGGAAACTTTTAAAAGGGGAAGGGGAAGGGGAGGGGGCATGTGGGGATAGGGGTGTTTGTGTGTGTGTTGTGTGTGGTGTGTGTGTGATTGCAGGGGGAAGGGCCCACAAGCATTGGGGAGTATATAATTTGGGGTGTTTTCCCTAATTTTTGCAGTTTTTGTTCCTCAGTAATGAACCAAAAGCTCACGACCTGGGAAGACACACTTCTCGAGGGAAATTGGGTTTAAATTTACCAATTGTTTTTCAGTATGTTCCCGTCAACAGAAAAACCCCCCCCAATCACCCCCAACAAGCCAATTTAAGGTTTACCCTGTTTGCCTTCCCCTTTTCGATAAAACTTTTTGGGCCCCCTCGATGAAACCAAACCCCCGCCCGGGGTCCCCATTTCGGGTCCCCCCAAAAGTGGTCCTCTTTTACAAAGCTCATGAAAACTTTACCCAAAAATTGGGCCGGGACATCCAGGGGCTACGAGAAATTTCCGGGTGCTCTGGGTGGGGGAAAAAGCGTTTACCTGGGAATACGAGGTAAGGGAAAAAGGGTGAAGGGGAAGTTTTTTGGGTGGGGGGGGGTTGGTTTGGGGAAAAAAATGGGTTAAAAAAGCCCCTTCTCGGGTTTATCATTCCTGAATCTCTTTCTGTTAAATTTAAAGGAAAGGCCAAATAAGAGTTTTCCCCCATCTCCGGAAAATTTTCCTTTGGAGTGGGTTGGGCCTTTAGATTTTTTCCAAAGTTTGTTTGGTTGGGATGTTTCTTGCCTTTTTTCCCCTTTAAATCCTGTGTTGCGGCCCCCTTCCCGGATGTTTGGATTTTGAAAGAAAGGTCAAAAAATTTTAGGGCTATTTCTCTTGTTTGCCCTTTAAATATTCTTCAAATTTTTTATCACATCAGAACGGAAATTTTTCAGCTTTTTATACATAGAAACGGGCCCCGCTTAATTCCCCGTTTTTAAACGTTGCCTTTCCAGCCAGTTGTCGCTCCCTTTTTCCTTTTTAAATCCAACAGGTTTCCCGGGCAAATCATCCCTATTAGTCCTTTTAAAAAGGGGAAAACGCAGGGCTGTTCATTCCCCAAACAGGGCTTCCCATTCACTTTTCACTTCCTGAAGTAGTTCATAAGTCAGTCCCGTAAACAAAGACTTTTTGATTTTTAAACTGGGCTTTTGGATAAAACCATTGGATTGCTTTTGTCACTGCTTCTTCTCCCTGGTTTGATTTTTAAAATCGTTCAAAAAGTGGGGAAAAACATTGTCTTCCCGGTAGGTTTGGCCATTTTGCTTCATGTCATCCCCCGCCTGACCCTTGTGTAAATTACAAAAATCATCTTTTGTGCAAAAGGTTTCCCACCCCGCATCTGAATTTCGGGGTTGGGTTTTTCCTTCGGCCATTCTCGACAATGTCTTCCCAATTCTTTGGAAACGATGGGAATTTTGGGAAGGGGTTTTCAAATGGGGGTTTTGGGTATCGTCCCCTTTCCTTTGGTTTTTTTGAGTTCTGCTACCTGGCCCCACAAGCTGTATACGTTTTTGCCTTTTCCCCTCCCTAAAATTTTTCCCCGTCCTAGCCCAGTGCCTTTTTTTTCCTGGGCCGGGCCCCATGAAGTGGGTTTTTGGGGGAAATTTAAGGGGCCGGGCCCCCCGCCATACTGAGAGGTGGCGCGTGGTGTTTGGGTTTTTCAGTGGGTGGGTGCCCCGCTTTTTTAAATTAAAAGATCCCCGGACGTGAGTGTGCAAGCATTGGTGTGGAGTGGGGTGTTTAGGGGTGTGTGTGTGTGTGGGTGTTTGGGGTGTTGGGGTGCGTGTGGGGCGTGCTGCGTGGTGGTGCGTAAAGTGCGTTCGGCGTGTGTGTGTGTTGTGGTGTGGTGTGTGTTGTGTGTGTGGGGTGTGTGTGTATCGTGTGGGGTGTGAGTGTATGCGTGTATGAGGGGGGGAGGGAAAGAGTTGTTCTTATTGTTATGTGTGGGGTGATGCGCGTGGGGCCCCGTGCGGTGCCCCGGTCCCGTTTTAATTTTTGGGCTTGTTCTTGTTCTTTTAAACCCATGTCATCCCTTTTAAAAACACACCACACCACACACACAAAACGCCCCACACCACGCCCAAACGCGCGAACGCGAGCACGCAAAACACCAAAACACAAAAACCACACACTCCCCACCCACACCCCAAACACAAATGTGCCCCCGCGTCCTCTCGCTCCTAAACCCAAACATAAAAAAATACGTGCATGTACGTGCATGTCAGTCAACACCCACATGCGTGCGCAAAGTAAAACGCCTACACACAGCACAAAAAAAGCATACACATAACCCCCAAAAAAGCGACCCCCCCACACACACACCCCACCCAAACCACACAACACAACACATGAAAACATAAATATAAGCAATAAAGTGTGTGTTTTTCTTTTTTAACACAAACCCCCAAATTACAAACACACACACCCCACACACACACAACCCCACACACCAAAGCACGCCGCACGCACGCACGCACACTACACCCCGCGGCGGGCACACACACAAAAACACCCACACACCCACACCCCCAAATACACACATGCACCCCGAACCCCCCATGGGCCGTGCCCACACTCCCTAACACATGTGTACATTCCCTACACCACCTGCCCAAAAAAAAGACAAACCCGTGTTAGGCAGGGGGGCTCAAGGTCTGAAACCCGCGCATTCGGGGTAACGTAGGCCGCATCCTTTTAGTCGTAAACCACGGAAACCCCCTTTTTTCTATCCTAACATCTTAGTTGTTAATTCATCAAACCTCGGGTTAAAATCATGCATAGTGGGGGGGTCTCGTTGTGTGTGTGTGTTTTGTGTGTGTGTGGAAACAATTTTTTTTTGGAGGGAAACCCAAAAGGGAGGGCAAAAACTCCCCGTCATTACAATAAAAAATTGGCAGGATCCCCAAAAAAAAAAGGGAAAAAAAAAAAAAAAGGGGGGGGGGGAGGGGGGAAAGGGGAAAAAGAAAAAAGGGAAATAAAAAACCCCTTTAAACCCCGGTATGGGGACCCTCACAATCCATCCCGAAGAAAAGATCATTTTATATTCTGCTCTGAGGGTCTTTGTCCACTCAAAGGGGCCGTACAGGGTGTACGGCCCTGGTCCCCTTGATTTGGGCTTATTCCCGGGGGGCACGTCTGATTTGTTTGAACCCCCCCAAACGTAAATTTTGGGGAAAACCACAGTCCCAAAATTCTGTGGTTTTTCCCACCACCAAGGGTTTTAAAAATAGAAAAACCCAAAAGCACCCCAAAGCAGGGGAGCGAAAAAGGGTTTAAAAAAAAAAAACGAAAAAAAATTTTTGGTAAAGGGCATCATTGCTTTGGAAATCAAATTATTAAAGTGGACGTAAAAAAACGTAGGGAGAAATCTTTTAGCCTGTGCCTGAATCTATTAAGGGTGCCCGGGGGGGCAACGGGTTTTCAAAAACAAAAGGCAGCTCTGCTGTTTTTTTAAACCCCAGCCCTTGTCGAAATGAAATGAGGGAGGGGAAAAGTTTAAAAAAATAAACATTTAAAAAAGTGGGGTATTTTTTTGCCCCATAAGAAAACCTAACACAGAGTAAATTTTATTCCCAAACTGGCCCCAGCCTTTTTTAAATTGAATAAAAATTAGACAAATACAAAGGGAAAAATCAAAAGTGGGGGAAAAACCAAACCAGGCCCAAAAAATGTACCGCCCTTTTTAGTAAAAAGACTTTGGGAAAGATTTGGACCCTTTAAAGGAAGGGGGGGGGGGGTTTTGGGAAGGAGAAAAGGGGAAAATGAAATTAAGAAAAAATGTTCCCGATATGAAAACCCCTTCACTAGCTGCCTAAGGGAACCCCCCAATCCCCTTTTTAAAGGGGGGGTTTAATTTTTATCGCCGCTCCCAGGCCCTTTTGTCCCCCCTGGGGCGGGAACCATCAGTAAACCGCTGGTTGTGTCTGCGCCCCCTGGGGTTTAAATAGGGGGCACACCAAAAGCCAAATATGTGGGTTCTCACCAACCCCCCAGGGATTTGGCAGTTTAAGTAAAATGGGTGCCCGCCCCCTTTAGTCCCAAAGGGGGCCCTCGAGCAATCGTTCAATTTTGTCGGTAGAAAACCGCATCGAATTTTTTTTTTTTGCAAAAAAGGGACTTTGGGATAACCCTAAGATTAAAATTTTAATTTGTCTAGAAACCCCGAAAACCCATCTAAATTAATCCCTAGGGAACGCAAAAAAAAGTTGGCGAATTAAAGAAGCCCAAAACGTTTTTTCACCGGTTTTTTTTATCGCGAGTTTTTTCCCTTTAAAAAGCAGAAAGACTTTTATTTTTGTGAAAAATTTTTATTAAAAAAAAATTTTTTTCCTAAATTTAAAACAATTTTCTGACATTCGATGGATTAAAAACTGGTTTCGAACCTGTCACCAGTGGCGGGCTTTGATGGGAAGAACATTTTATCGCTCAAAAAACTTCTGATTTCGACCCCCAAACCAAAAATGCACGGGGCCCAAAATTTTATATGCGGCAAACGCGGGGAAATTTAACAAGGCACGTGCGTTTTCAAAAAGGGCAAAGCAATGGGGAAAAGTTTTACCAAGAAAGGGAAAATGGCCCACAACGAAAGAAAAATGTTTTGCCCCCATCGCATTTTAGGGAAAAGACCCAATGGAAGCGCCCAAAACAGCCACAGGAAAATGGGGTCCAGGGAAAAAACTTTGTCAAGGTTTAATATTTAAAACATTTTTTATGACAGAAAAAAAATTTTGAGGGGAAAGGCACGCAACAAAATTTTTGCAAAGGGCGTGGTGAAACCCCGGGTAAAGGGGGGGTCGATGAACCCTCACAATCGGTTGTTTTTGGCCTTTCCCCGACCCCCTTTGGGGCTGTATTTCATCAGATTCTGTTTCCAGGAGTTGTGATTTCCTGTGAGAGCAAAGAAGAATTTAATTATTTAAAAATAAGACATGAAGCTCAAAGGGGGAGGGGGGAGGGGGGGAAGGGGGGAAAAGCAGAGGGGAAATGACAGGGGGAACAGGGAGGGAGAATAAAAGAAAAGGTTTTTAAAAAAACTAAAAATTCCCCTGGTGAAAAACATAAAACCCAAAAAAAATTTAAAAGAACATAAATGCACCACCTCATCATCCCCATTATCATCATCACTTAATTTAAAAACAAAAAACAAAAACCATCACAGCAACTATAACTCTCAAAAGGGAGTAATACCCGACACCAAAGTAAAATGGGGTTAAAAAAAGAAGGGGAATTTAGTTAGCATAAAAAATGAATATGGGGAAAAAAAAAGGGAAAGCACTATAGGAAAAATTTTCCCCTGAAAAAAAGATGTCGCCGAGGGTGAAGGAAAAAAAAGAACGTAAGAAAGGAGGAAAAAGGGTGACGGATTTAACGAAAAAGAAAAAAAAACTGATGAAACATTTTTAACCCCAAAAAGGGGTTTTGATGAGGGGAAAAAAAAAAATCAAATGAGAAAATAGGTTAACTTTTTTTTTATTTGTCCCCCAAAAAAGGATTTAAAGAACCCTTTTTTTTTCCCGGGATTTGTTCAGTCTCTTTCCCCACCACCCATTTCACAGTTTTCACAAAAACAATGAACCCGTTATATAAAATTTTAACAAAAACAAGAACACAGCAACAAAAAAACAAACCCCCCACACACACACACCAAAACACACAACCCCCAAACACACAACACACACAGGTGGCCAGCCCTGCGGAAAGGAGGAGGTTTTTTCAGGTTTAAAAAAAAAAGGGGGGATTTTTTGAGCTTACTTTGCCCCCACATAAAAGTCGGGCTGTAATGAAAGTCATGGAGGAAAAAGCTCTCTGAAGGTGCAACGGGATCATAAATCCTTCCTAAAGGCCTTCCCCGTTTGGATCAATAAACCCAAAACATATTAATGCATATTTTTTACACAGAAACACCACACAAACCCCACCCCCCACCCCAAACCACAACAACACACACACCCACACTGCAATGTTTTAACCAATCAGGGAAAAACAACTATGCATTCAAATACCCACGCCCTTTCAATTTTGAAATTAAAAAGTGAAATTTTAATATTCAAAACACCCTCAAAGTAAAAACTTTCCTTGCAAAAATTTTAAAACATAAAAGGAAAACAAAAAAAATGCTGATTGTCCAATGCTACATTTTCATTTCTAAAAAATAAAGGGTTTCATACCAAATTTTCCAGAATTTTGCTTTTTTTTTAATTTTTCACAATGCTTTGAATTTTTTTTATGCAGAAATTCCCTGCTTTTTAAAAATTTTTTTTGATGTTTAATGCTTAAATTTTTATTTTCATCATCCATCAAAAGAAATTTTTTCTTTTTTGACCTCAATTTTAGTGCGCATTCAGAAAAATTTTTAAAAATGTAATTTTGGTTTCAGTTGTACTGGTTTTTTTTGTTTGAAAAAAAAAGGGGTAAAAAATTAAAAAATATTAAAAAAACAACAACAAAAAAAAAAATATCTTTGGGCAGGGGGGGGAGGGAGGGGAAGGGAGAAAGAACGAAAGAACAACCCCTTTTTTTTTTTTATTGAGGGAAAAAGCGAAAAAGCTTTGATGGTATTTTTTTAAACCGGGAGTATACAAAAATAACTTTGAAAAAAGTAAATTACAAAACCAAAAATGGCAGTTTTTTTCTTATCGGGGTAAAAAAAAAAAAGGGAAAAAGAGCTAGAAAACTTTATTTCATTTTTCCTTTTAAATTGAAAAAAAATTGTTAATTTTCATCATTACAAAACCCCAAAAAAGCATTTCAAAAAAGCATGAAAAAAAGCACAAAGCATCTGGGGAAAAAAATGGTTTTGATAGGAAAAGGGATGGAAAAATTTCATAACACATGTAACGTTCCCTATTTTTCAGCGCGGCGCCGCCGCGCACACACACACACAACACCACAAAAAACCTATTATCTTCAAACCCATTATCAACTATCTAACTAAACTAAATATTGTGTTGTGTTTGGTTTTGGTGGTGTGTGTAGAAGAAGAGAGGGGAGACAAAAAAAGACCGAAGCCCAAAAGCGATAAGACACGGCTTTTTCCCCTTTTCACACAGACCCCCCGTTAAAGGGTTTCCCCAATGTTCACCTCTCGCTGTCATTTACCCCCTGGGGTCCAAAACCCTCTCCATTGTCAAACCCAAGGTGCCTTCGTGACCAAGTCTTTGAATTCTTAAAGATTCCATATGTCTGTCTTCGTCGCCGCGCGCCCGGGCCAGTGGTGAGTGCTAACAGGTTGGATTTTGGGAGGGGGTAATAAAAAATGGGTTTTTTTGGGGATGGTTTTTGGGGTCGTTTTAGTGATGGGTTTTTCTGATTGCAAAACTGTGCTGACAACAATGGGGAAAAGGGTTTTTTCAGATATGTTGTAGGTTCAACGCAAGAACCAAACACTTTTTTGGGAAATTCGGGTGGGGTTTTGCTGACAAGCACCCTTGTCGAATATTGTTGATTACTATTTTTCAGAATCCTTTTTGTTTTGATGGGTTTTTGTTTGTATTTAAGAAAAAATACTTGCTTCGGATCAAGTTGTTTTGTCTGTCTTTGAGAAAAAAAATGTGGTTGGGTTCCTCTTTGTTTTTAGTTTTAAGAAAAAGTTTTTCGTTTTTTTTTGTTGTTTTTTCCCTTTTGTTTATTTCTTCAAGTGCACTCTTTGGTTTGGGGATTTCTGCTTCATTTTTCATCTTCTAAAAAAGGGGACTTTTTTTTCCAAATTCCCTTTAGGGCTAGAATTTAACCTCATGATATCATGATTATTTTGTTCCTTAAACCTTTCGGGCTACTGTAACAAGAAATTTAAAGACTTTTGGTTATTTTTCTTTTTTATTTCCAATGCAAATCATGTACAATCAACGGTTTTTAGTTTTTATTCCACTGTTTTTTTTAAAAAGGTTTTAAGGGATCAAAAACCAATTTAATTTTCTTTTAACCGGGATAAACAAATATTTTCCCTTGGGAAATTTGTTGTTTGAATGTTTGATTTCACGACAATTTTATTGTTACAATTCCAACCCACACTGAGATACTTTTTTCTATTTTTTCGTGCCCAAAAAGGGGCAAGTGCAGACAGTTTGGGATTTTTCCCCCCTCCTAAGAAAGTTTCCCAACCAAGATAAGCCCAAGAAAAAATTGTTACGTTAAAACAAGTTTTTTTCATGCATACATTCTTCCTGTTTTAAAATTTTTAAATGTCGACTCTCCCCAAAAAACATTCCAAAAAAACTTTTTTGGCCCCGGGGTTTTTTTTTCTTTCAAAAAATTTTCACGAGAAGTTACAAAACGATAGGGGTTTTTTTTTGCACTGAAACGACAAAGGGTAAAAAAGAATAACACCCTTTTTTTTTCACATAGAAAAATGGATACTGTCTTTTGGGTGGAAAAAGTGGTGGCACCGCTAGAGAATTTGGGGTCCCCGGGCAAAACAAAAATTTTAGCTGTCAGTAGGGGGTTTTTGGGTGGTGTCCTGTGTATACTTTATCGACCAAAGGGCCCCCCTGGAAAAACCCCCAAAATGACTAGGCAGCATGCGTGTTTCCCCTGGGGGGCTGCCCCATGATAAACGAAAATTGACTGCTGTCGGGCCAAATTTGTGGCGCCAGGGCTTCCGCCGGAAAACCCCGGGTGTGGCTGTGGAAAACAGCCTAAATGAGCGGGGTTGGGGACAAAGCCCCGGGGGGGCCTTGGGTGAATGAAAGCACAAAATTGGAAATGTAAAATCAGTTTTCCGAAATTTAATTTTTGAGCGAAATGACCAAAAGTGCCCCAAAAATTTTGGACACGCTTTGTACAGCGAATCTATAAGTCTCACCGGGAAAGGTCGTTTGAAAAATCAAGGAAAGCCCCGTTTTGAAGTTAAAACAAAATTTCCCGGGAAGGTTTATTTTATATTTTTCAAACCCTTTAAAAAAAAATTTTGGCTGTATGTAAACACTGGAGGGTTCATTCCCGGCACGTTAAAAAAACCCTTCAGTCCACAAAGAAAAAAACAAACTGACCCCAGTGGGGCGATTTTTAAAAAAATTTAAAAAATGCCCTGTGACAATCATCAACAAACGGTGCCTAAGGTTTGAAATTTTTGATTTAAAAGTACATCTTTTCCCGCAAAAGGTGGGTTACTGCGTTTTTAAAGTTGTTTTTTCGCCCAAATTAGAAATTTTTTGGTTTATCAGTTTTGTCTCGCCACCATTACATTAAAAAATTTACTATTGGGACTGGGGTGTTTTTTTTGGACTCCTGCTTTAAAATAGTGCTCTTGTTTTCAATTTTTGTTTTTCAAGAAAAAATTAAACATTACTTTCCCATATTATTTTTTTGGGGGTTTGGGTTTGGGGGGGATGTTCAAGTGTAAATTTTGGGGTTGTTGGTTTTTTTTTATTGTTCGTTTTCAGTCTTGTGAAACGTTTTTTTCCCTTTTTAGTACATGGAGAAAGGGGTGCCCGCTTTTTTTGTGCATGTGTGGACAGTTTTTTGTTTTTTGCTTTTGGGAATAGTGCTGTGTTCCTCTTTTAATTTATATAATTTTATTTATTTAACTTAAAAATATTTGATTTGTTTTTTTAAATTTTTATGTCATTAGAGAGAGAGAGAGAGAGACCAAGAACCCCCAAAACTCAAATATTTAAAAAACATAAGGGGGCCCTAAGGCCCCCTTTTCAGTGGGATTATATCGGGGGGTTGATAAATTTCAAATTGCCCCTGTCTGAAAAAAAAGGGGGGGACAGACGACAGACAAACACAAAGAGGAGAAGACACAGTGTTACGAGAGTTGCGAGTTTGGGTCGGGGGTCTTCTGGGGAAGACTTGGAAAAATTTCTTTTAATGGAATTAAATTTTTTATAAAAAAAACTTCACCTCCACCCTCTCCCCTAAAAAAGTGGGGGGGGAAAAAGGGAACTTTCCCCCCCCGGGTTTTTAGTATCGAAAGAAAAATTTTTTTTTTTGTTCCCGGGCTGTTAAAAAATTTCCCAAAAGTGGCTCTGGGTTTAAAATTTTTTTGGTACTAGTATCGAAAGAATTTATATTTGTTTCCCCGGGGCTGTTAAAAAAATCCATAAATGGCCTTTGGGGGTTTGGTTCCTTAGGCTTTTTACTCTTAAAAGTACTTGTAGCATGGAGAGACAGAATTAGAGATAAGTTCAAACATTCAATACTGATTGAACAACAAAGAACTGACACAAGTTAAGTGCACTTCCACACATCAACTTTACTTGTTTTACGCACTGGAAAGTAGCTAAAGTTTGTTTACAATGGACATGTCAATGTTACTTTAATTGCGTGCTCCTCTACACATCAGCTTCACTTGTTTACATCCAAGAAAGTGTTAAAGTTAATAACAATAGACATGTTCTCACTGTTTCATCATTAAGTGAGGGAAAGCTCTGGATGAGTTGAATTGAATTGAAGTCCACTTGGAATAACAGCCTTAATTTATATTGGAGAGGATAGTTGACTCTCTCTTGTGGCTGGTGACTGATCCTGCTGTGTGGACCTGTTACTGTAGTGCTGGGATGTGGTATGTCTTCACAACCTGTTTTGCCCAGGAATATGTAGCATAACCACGGTTTGTGGTGTAACCACGGTTTGTAGCATAGCCACGGTTTATAGCATAGCCATGGTACCAGGTCTGCTATAAAGAGAAGCTGGTCTGTAGTTAAGTAGCTGAGAGTCTGAGTTGTTGAGTTCACACATTTGCCCTCTATCTTTCAGAAGAGGTGTAAGAACTCAGCCAACAAAGGATTTGAGGAGTATAATGGTTTTGCTAATAATTATCAAATTCCACTTTTGTTTAGAGGTTGAGTGGAGTTTACAAAAGGGTAAGAGACAGTAATACAATGCTAAACAATTTAAGTCAAATAACTCTTCAGTGTTTCTTATGAGTTAGATTACATTAACTTGGAATACACTTAACCCAAGTACACATGTGGTGTAGACTTACAGTCATACATCACAGAGCATTCCAACAATCGCCAGTATTTATAAATCATCTTAGCAGTTTTCACCTAGTACAGGCATATTGTTTTTCTGATCAAAGTTTATCATTCAGTTATCATCTTAACAGATAGAATTGCAAACTGGCAAAAGTCAGATTTTACACAAAGAAAATGGTGGTCAGATTGTTTACAAAGAATCATGACCACATGGTGATAGCTTTACCACATGGTGGCAAACAAACCACTACAACAGAATACTCATTCATCATTTTGATAAATGTCACCAAGTATTGGCACACAGTTACACTGCTGAACCATATGGCTTACATAAACTCAATGCATAGTTTCAACTTACATTTCTGGGAGAATCAGTAACTCAGACTGGGTTGGAGTGGAAGAGATAACCGTGCCTCCTCTCTGGTTTACCCCTGGTGTCTGTCTTGTTATTTAGTTCTGATCTACAGCTGGTCTTGAGGAATCAGTGAAGGGGAACAGCTCGGTGTCCCTGTTTTAAACGTTAACTTGTCTATTCTAGATTATTCCTTTGAGACAAGCTGTCACTCAAGGCAATGAGAGAGAGGGGAATTGTCTGTCATCTGCCTCCCCGATCGTGGATTGAACCAATTGTAAACAATGGAAACTACATTTGTGTCACACCAAAATCAACATAAAATAATTCATGCACGAATCTGTAGAACGAACGTTAATTGACCACGCACTGGTCAAACACAATTGCATCATCTGCCAGCTGTATGCGACCGTCCATGTGTGATGGGGTGAATATTAAAGATGGGAGGAGAGGGAGGGTGGAGCGAGGAGAAGGAAGGAGGTTTGCCTGGTCCTTTGTGTTAAGTGAGGCAGGAAGGGAAGTGGCGGGCAACACTGTTACAATGCGATATAAATTGTTGCCGCCACATTAGGGAGTGAGGGGGGTGGGGGTAGTAAGGAAGGAAGGTGGGGAGAGAATGGCAGCGTGACATAATCTTTTTGTCTTGACTCTCTACATCAGGGAGAGAAGGAAGGAGAGAAAGAGGGGGGAGTTGGCATAGATAAGAATAAATTTGGAATCTGTACTGCCATGTGCAAGACACAGGGGATAGAGGAAGGGACAGAATGGCGCCTGTGTTGTACAATTTGTACAAGAGGGTGGCTGCTTTGGACCGATCGGGTGGACTGGTCGAGTGACTCGTCACACACAGAGACAGACAGACACAGAGACAGACAGACAGAGAGAGACTTAAACTTGCACATTTCTATCGTTATCTTATATGCAAGTAATTCGAGAAAAGAAAACAACTGGCATACTCATTCTCACACAGTGACATATGTATGTTCTTATGCACCGCCTCATCACTACTTTTTTTCAGCTGTCACACTCCTTTCAGAAGTGTTGCACGCATCATTTCTTAAACCTAAGCTTTTGAATCTTTTAGATGAAACACTGAACACGTGAAACATGTGTACAAATAGGAGGAAGTTGTTGAACTGTCAGCAAGCACGCATGCTGACAAACTCTCTCTCTCTCTCTCTCTCTCTCTCTCTCTCTCTCTCTCTCTTTCTCTCTCTCTCTCTCTCTCTCTCTCTCTCTCTCTCTCTCTCTCTCTCTCTCGTTTTAATTTCATTCAGGGAAAGTTTAGGGAAAGTCGTAGTGCTTAAAAAGGGGCAGACCTCGTTTGTAACAATATGTGTGTGAGTGTGTGTGTGTGTGTGTGTGTGTGTGTGTGTGTGTGTGTCAGTACAACATATCAATCTGACCATAAATGGTTTCAGTCAGTGTGTGTGTGTGTGTGTGTGTGTGTGTGTGTGCGTTTGTTGTGTGTGTGTGTGGGGGGGGGGGTGTATGTGTGTGTGTGTATGGGGGGGGGGGGGGGGGGGGGGCGTATGTGTGTCTCTGTGTGTCTGTGTGTGTCTGTGGCAGCTCTGAAAAACCTCGCCGACTGCAATATCCTGAGTAGCCAGCCTTGATC